>PPHD01013554.1:0-10525 GCA_002909625.1 Bambusicola thoracicus | reverse complement strand
AAGTTATTAATAAAACTATGTAAATTAGATTCTGTCACTCTTTATCTAGGCATATGTAAAGGAATCTAAATGGATATAAATTTAATGTCACTGAGATGAAAATTGTTTTAAAGACACTGGCATAATCTTGGTCTAGCTCTATGTGCCTGTGTCACATCTGGGCTTATGGCCATTCCTACACTTCAGTGGAGGGAGGGAGCAGCACTCCTTCACAACCAGGATGGGCAGGAGCCAGCAGATTTCACTCATTGCTTCACTGAGAGGTTTCAGTGCATGCAATTTCCTATTTCATTTGTCAGTCAAACCTAGGACTGCTCACTGTTCTTTTTTTTTTTTTTCAGAACAGTTTCTTTTCTATACATCTGCTCTCCTTCACTCACCTGCCAAGACCAGACCCAATTTGTTTCCAAGAAATTTAGTCACATTAAGAACAATCAAGATAAGCCATTTTCTTGCAGTTCTTACTTTATCTTGCAGATATTGGTTGCAGTCACCAATTCTTGCAGGAGAAACACACCAAATTCTGGACACTGGCAAGAGTAGAGAGGGGAAAAAAAATATTCGTACGCATTTTGTGATAAAAAGCACTTGAAAGTTTTAGATGCTGCCACACAGAGTATTCTCTTACTGAGCTAAACCTCAAAAAACCTTTTATTTCTTTTTTCAAAGTTTCAAATTATACAACCAAGTGTGTTGCAATTGCTTCTGAGCTGGTTTTGAGTGCATAGTAATAGCAAGGCCAGTCCTCCAGTACTGCTTGGCTGATGAAAGTGAGCATCACTCTCATTTGCCCTCATTCAAGAAAAGTCTTAATGGGAAGCAGAGCTCAAAAGCAATTGGCACTTTGAGAAAAATGGCTATGTGGAGAAGAGCACTTTTGTTAATAATAATTGGAGAACATACTGCAACATCTTTTCCAATTGTCTGAAAGTCTGCGGACAATCTAGAGCCCCATTTACCCCCATTTGCTTCCAGAGTAATTTTAATGACTGTATTGTAATGATTCCTACTTTACACCGGTGTTAGCAAGGACAGAACTACAGTCAGTGTATGCTGAATTCCTAGTAAAGGTGCAAATGTCAAAAATTCAGAGAGAGCAGATGTTTAATTCAAGGCCCACGTTATACCTAGAGTTCAAGGCTCTGACAATGAGAACAAAAACAGAAAGACAGAAGAAATGTTATTTTGACTCAGTGTCTCACGGTAAAACACTAGAAACATAATGACATAATGTTAACTTCAGCAAAAGATAGAGAAGGTGACAAGGTTATTTCTTTCTATCTGTTAATATATCTTCTGCAACAAAACTGCTCTGTGGTGCAGACTACTTCATCCTCATACAGCTGCAGAAGAAAGAGGGTGAAAAGAGGGTGAAAAAAGACTTTTTCTTTCCCACTTTCTTCCTTCTTTTTTTTTTTTTTTTCCCCCCAGTATTACTCAGAGGTAGATTTCAGCCAAGCTGAGACATACACAGTCTTTCAGGACACGTTGTACTCATTAATTTCATAGATATGTTATTAGACAGAATTATCTGTAAGTATAAAGTGGAACAGTAAAATGTCTCAATTCCTGCTATGTAGCAGCCCTCAGTCAGGGAGAGGTGCAGCTCTATATAGCTGTTCTAGTGACAGAAATGTATTCCAAAATCTTTGGCATTTCAGAGGTACCCCTGCCTGTACTGGCTGCTCACAGTGAGTCTGCAGTTCTGATGTGTATTAAATATGTGAGGTAATAAATAAAAATTTGGGAGAACCACAGAACCATAGAAACATAGAATTGTTTAGACTGGAAAGGACCCATAAGATCATGAAGTTCAACTTAAGAAACATAACATAGAACCATAGATTGGCTTAGCTTGGATGGGACTTTAAAGATCATCTAGTTCTAATGGTCTTGCTATGGGCAGGTTTGCCAACTATTAGATCACACTGCCAAGGATCCCCTCCAACCTGGCCTTGAATGCCTCCAGAGATGGGGCATCAATCTATCTGGGCAACCTGTCCCTGAGCCTCACCACCCTCTGAGTAAAAAATTTCTTCCTGACATCTAATCTAAATCTTCTCTCTTTTAGTTTAAAGCCATTCCGCCATGTCTTGTCACTATCAGAATATGAGAAAAGTAGTTTCCCCTCCAGCTTGTGAGCTCCATTCAAGTATTAGAAGGCCACAATGAGGTAAGCGGCAGTTATTTCAGATCAGTCTTCAGCTGGGGTGCAGAGCTAACTTCTTCTGGATGAGGCATGAGCTGTAACCTTGGGAGCCTAAATCCTTTAGTATCTGTAGTTTGTTCCTCCTTATAATGGAGTTCAGGTGAGGAATGCTAGTATCATGTCCAAAGAAGGGCAATGAAGCTGGTGAATGGTCTGGAATGGAAGTCTCAAGAGAAGAGGCTGAGGGAACAGCGATGGTTCAGTCTGGACAAGCGGAGGCTCAAACAGAACATTATTTCTCTTTATAACAACCTGAAAGGAGGTTGTAGTGAGGAGGGAGTTGGCCTCTTCTCCCAGGTAACTAACAATAGGACAAGAGTTGATGGCCTAAAGTGGTGCCAGGGGAGGTTCAGGTTGGATATTAGGAAACAGTTATTCTCAGAAAGAGTGGTAATGCATTGTAACTGGCTGCTCAGGGTGGTGGTGGAGTCATCATCCCTGGAGGTATTCAAGAAAAGGGCTCATGTATTGCTTAGGGACATGGTTTACTGGCCATGGTGATGATGGGTTGGCAAGTGGACTAGATCTTAGAAGCCTTTTCCAACCTTAATTATTCTATATTTCTATGATTTTATGATTCTATTTTGCTACAGAATATGCTTGCACACACTATTCTTGTGACAAACAGACATATTTTAGACACATTATAGTACATTTATCAATAAGTTAAGAATACGAATTCACACAGAGCCTGTCTTCAGCAGCTATGGACTTTTTCATGCTGTTTCCATAATGAGGCTTTTCAATAATAATATTTAATATTTGGAGATGTTTTCCTTACATAATGATTAGGAAAAGTAATGTAAGATAGAACAATGATAATGAAGTATTAATTTAAATTCTTCAAACTGTCTCAGAAGGTGCTGTGTCTTCCTTTGTTTATATATTTAACTACTGACTTTATAAATTTCTTCAGTAATGATAGCAAAGCTCACAAGTCCTTTGATTTTCAATCTCTGTTCTTATACTGGGTCGCTTTCCTGTGAATGTGATCAGCTGCAGGATTTGCTCTTATTACTGTCCAAAGTTAAATCCATTACAGAATTAAAAATGCAAAGAAAACATTTATCTCCTGTTTAAAGGTTTGATATTAATTTCATTTATTTGGTTAGATATCTCCTCCATAATTACTCTGTTGAATAATAGTAAGTCAAATATATTTGACCAACTCGAATAATGTCCAGTGCTTTGTATTCAGAAATATTAATTACATCACTGAAAGATCCAACTGTTTGCAGGAGAAAATCAGAATCACCAAGGTTGGAAGAGACCTCCAAGATCATCCAGTCCAATTATCCACCTACCACTAATATTTCCCAACTAAATAATGTACCTGAGTACAACCTCTAAGTGCTTCTTGAACACCTCTAGGGACGGTGAATCTACCACCTCCCTGGGCAGTCCATTCCAATACCTAACTATTCTTTCAGAGAAAATTTTTTTCCTAGCATCCAACCTGAATCTCTCCTGGCATAACTTGAGGGCATTCCCTCTATTCCTGTCACTAGTTATGTGGGTGAAGAGGCTGAACCCATCTCACCACAACCTCCTTTCAGGTAGTTGTAGAGACTGATAAGGTCTTCCTTGAGCCTCCTCTTCTCCAGAGGAAATAATCTCAGTTCTTTCATCTGCTCCTCATAAGACTTTTGTTCCAGACCCCTCACCAGCTTTGTTGCCCTTCTCTGAACACACTTCATGGCCTCAGTGTTTTTCTTATGGTGAGTGGCCCAAAACTGAACACAGTACTCAAGATGTGCCCTCATCAGGGCTGAGTACAGAGGGATGATCACTTCCCTGCTCCTGCTGAGAACACTATTTCTGATACATGCCATTGGCCTTCTTGGCCACCTGGGTACACTGCTGGCTCGTGTTCAGCCAAGCACTGACCAATGCTCCCAGGTTCACTTCTTCCACAGTCTTCCAGCCACTCTGTCCCAGGCATGTAGTGTTCCCTGTGGATGTTGTGGCTAAAGTGCAGGACCTGGCACTTGGTCTTCATCTCATTGGCTTCAGCCGTGATCCAGTCTCCCCAGATCCCTCTGTAGGTCCTTCCTTCCTCTGGGCAGATTGACACTTCCTTCCAACTTCGTATTATTTGCAGACTTACTGAGGATGTACTGAATACCCTCGTCCAGGTCATCAATAAAAATATTGAACAAGAAAGGCCTCAGTATAGACCCCTGGGGAACACCACTTGTGACTCGTCTCCAGCTGGATTTAACTCCATTAACCATCAGAATGCTATCTCTCTCAAAATATATTGCAAATAATAAAATTCAAGATAAATTTCTCATGCCATTAGGAAACAAGTCAAAACCTTTGACATGGGAAAGATGGGAAATACACTTTTTCTTCATTTCTATCTTTTTTTTTTCTTCTGTCTCCTCTTCATTCATAATGTCCTATGTGCTTCGTATGGTAAGTATGCATCACACTTATTCCTGATAACATGTGATTAGACAAGAGAATCAATCTATTTTATATAGGGACTGCAGGGAATATTCAATTTGGAAAATATGGAGTCATTTTTACTTCTTTTTTTAGGTTTTAAGAATTTCAGAGTTTGCTCATGACACACATTTTTAAAATGGATGGAGGATAACTACAGAATATTTTAACAGTAAATTCTGGTCCTTGGAAATGTAAAAGTGACACCACCAACAAAAGTATATGCAGCCAAATACAAAGACAGAACATGACATACCACAGACTTCTTTCAAGTTATTAGTTTTCAGTACCTCCTATTTATATCATCAGCATTTCATTAAATGTACTCGAAGGGAAATTCCAATTAAGTAATGACTGGTAATGCCCTTAGGCTCTTAAAGATTAAAATGATAACAGAAGTGAATTGAATATTTGACCTTATGCCAATTAACACTGGATAATAAACAATTGAAACAATGTTGTATCTGTGATGGGGAAACTACCAATTTCATTAAGATTTCTAAGGATTCATTTATGTCTGACCATTTTTAGCTGAGAAGTACTCAATAATATGATAACATCAGCAATACAACAAACACTTACTAAAAAATAAATATCATAGCTGAAAAATTAGTATGTGGATACAAGCAGGTCTATAAGCTACGGGTGGCCTTAATCATACTGTTTTATATTGGTTTTGTGTTGTTGTTTTGTTTTGTTTTGTTTTGCCCCTGGATCATTGTGTAAGTTTTATAAGTAATGGGTGTCACTTCACAGAGATTGTGAATCACTACTCTCTCTCTCTCTTTTTTTTCTTTTTTCCTGCTTATTTTCTGTTATTTCATAATGTGCTCATAGATTTTCATGTGCATAATATGATTGCCTTGTCAGCCTCCCTTCTAATTCCTAGAGCTGGTCACATAAACCCTCTTTCACAGCTTTGTCTTCTTGCCATTGCATCACTGCCTAGGCTAATACAGACCCTAAAAAGCATCCTAGTCATGTTTACCTCCAAAATTCTTTTGTGCAAGTCAAACTAAGTTGCTGGAAGCCTTACTGCTCTTGCAAAGCTCAGTTAGTCTTGAGCGTCTCCAAACATATCCATTACATGTGTGCCCTTGTGCTCTCCTTGTAGTGAGGCACAGCAATATTTTGATAGTATTTTGATACCTTCCACAGTGTTAAGATAACAGACAACTCAAAGGACAGGAGGAACAAACCTGAACAGACTGGACAAGATCTACAGGTAAGAGATCAAATTCTGCCAATTTGCTGCACATTGATATTCTCTGTAGTATGTGAGCTGATCTACGTGTGTGCGCGCGCATACATATTTTTCTTTAAGCCCAAGTTACATTCATGCTGTGTGCGTGGTTTCTCAAAAACTGAAGAGTGAATAACGACCTATGGTTTCATCCTAAAATATCAAAGCTCTCTATACAGTATCCACAGAAATGATCCACTTACATTATACCAGGAATAAAGGTCAGAGCAATTTTCACCATTTTCCCTTTCTCTCAGCCTCTGAAATCAAAATCACCATGACAGTTTTCTGCAGCACTGAGCTTAAACCTTAAGTGGGATTATTTAAAAGATGTTTTACTGTTTTTCTGCTGTACAAAAAGTAATAAAGAGTTTGCAGCTATTACCTAAGGAATATCGCTTTGGAGGGACATTTGTAACACACTTTCAGAAAGTGACCATTCCTTCTAGAGGTGAAATGCAAAACATCAATCACTTATTTTTAACAGAAAAGGCTGTTATTTTGACAAACTGTACTTCTCTCTTTGAAAGTAAGTAGGCAAGGACCAATGTAGGGGAAAAGTTCTGTTGAGTGACTGCAGTGTTAATATACTGACTGAAAGTTCGGCTCCTGTTCAGCCCAGTGGGTGATCTGTGCCAATCAGATCGCTTTTGTCTCCCCCTGCTGTTAAGCTGATGGCTCTTTGTTACTTCTTGGTGGCCGACCCAGAGAAATTTAGGCAATCAGTTCTCCCTTTAGTGGGCCCAGTTCTCCCTTTTTGAGCAGCAAGTGAGAACAAGGTGAATAACAAACTCTTAATGTTTGTTTGAAAGGATGGCAAATCCTGCTGCCTGTTCTATTGCAAGAAAAATCTGATATAGCAAAACTGGGAGGACCATTTTGAAAGATCTGTCTTTGATGAGAGGGTGTTGTACCTCAAGGTTGTAGTCAATGCATATGAAAAACCAGGTGAAAATGTTAGGAACTAGTGGTATCTTCAACGGGAGGTACAATAGATAATTTTAACTGTGGAAATTCAACAGCAGTAATTGGGTCAGCTCATACCAGTACTTTCTCCCATCCTGCTATATAATTTTAGCAAAATTGTAGCACTTCCTCAAGGACTGTTTTGAAGAACTTGATGAAAATCCTGTGAGCCTCAGACTAGTGGTATAATTGTTTTTCTGGTAAAACATGCTATCCTTCTCAAGAAAACCCGAATTTCTGTCATGAATATGCATGTGAGTGTGCCTCTGTCTAGGCAGTTCATCTTCCTTTCTTACAGAATTATGTAGCACTGACAGGGTGGGAACAGGAATTCTTTAAAACTGTGCCTGAATATATAAGCGATACTGTGAAATTAATTGGTTAAAGAAAGGAGAACATGTTCCTTCTTGAACAATTTGTGATGTACTTGCTGGGCCAAAGTCAGCATTGGCAAAGTTGGAGGGGATCAAAAGGAGTGAGAGAAGATGGCAGAACACAAAGCTGCAAGATCAATCTGTGTAATATTCTCCCATTTTATGGACAAAATTCCTAATACTTTGAAATCTTTTCAGGATTTCAGATAGTTTTCTAGAAGCTGTTGTATAGCACCTAAGAGAACCTACAGAGGAATTACATGAATTATAACACTAAATAAAATAAAAACAAAACAAAACAAAACAAAAACCCAAAGTACAATTATTTTGTTGCTGTAGTGCTGGATCAATATAGATAAGTACATCTCAGCATTTAATAATTCCATAATCAATATAAATACTGTAACATAATAAGGAAATAATAAACAACTCATAAAAGACAATTAACAACAAACATATAAAATATTTCCACCAAAATATTTGGTGAAAATCAAATTAGATTGATTGCTATTATGGTGTTCTAAGTTACACACAAATTCTATTTCCAGAGATTTACCTGTGCTGCTGTACAAATAACACACCAAGTACCGAAAATTTGCTTACTGAAAACATGTGCATTTATTCATGTTTTACCATCTGCTGCATTTGTTCTCCCCCTCTCAATGGCCTTCCTTCCATGTTCTACCTAATAAGCATATTCTCACTCATCACATTTTGCTGCTACTGACTTTCTCCACATCCTCTCCAACTTGCCACTCCTTCCTTCTTCTGTCTCTTCCCCCCTCCCAACATTCACACACTCATTTTCTTTCTTCCATCCACTAGCTGTCATTGACAGATTCGCTTTTGTGCCAGGGGAACGTGATGCTTCCATTAGCCCAACATCCATGTTTGATGAAAAACCTGGATTTTTTGGTGTCCATTTTAAGGGGAAAGGACAATCCTGTGGTTAAGGCATTGAGTTACTGTGGTAGCATTCAGATTGTGTTTCCTGGCTTCCTGCCCAGTTAATGTAATATGGTTTTAGCATAATTGAGAATAAGAAATGCCACACATGTAGAACTTTCAGCAAATCACTTGAACAAAATGCTTGGATGTCTAAAAGCTTTCACCAAGGTATTCACCACTCTGCAATTCCAATGTGAGTTGAGGGCATACAACACTGTGTAGGACACGTTCATCATGTTGAAGGATTGAGCTTAGTTCACCACCTGCAAAATGGGGCTAATTCTTACTCAGCTCACATAAGGCTTATGATGATGAAAACAATCTATTAATGTTCATTATGTGTCCAGTTGCTACAGTAGTGAGTGCCAAGAAATAATTCTCCCAGTAAGATGAATGCCAGCTAAAATAATTCTGCTCTAATAGATTAAATTCAATGCAATGTCACCAATCACCTTCCTAGAGCATCCTTTATCTTTCATATGCTTCTATCACAGTTCATCTTTGGAGGAAAATTTTAACATGAATGTCGTGCCCATTAGGAATGTCTATCAAAGACTTATTTGAAGCAGATGAATATGCTACAGCACACACAGCCACAGACATGCAGGGTGTTGTTTCTTACATCTTTTGGCTGTCAACTTTCATATTACAGGTGTGTATACAAGGCAGTAACAAGGCAACTTACATTGATGTCATGTTAGGTTCAGGACTGCAGATTCAAATTCACTCTTGGAAAACTACCTCTTGATATGTATACATTATTTTTATTACTAATACACTTCTCTCTCCTAAGACAACAGTTGCAGTCTTTGAATACTTTTCCCTTTTTTAAAGTTTTTTTTTACTGTCCTTTTTACTTCCTGATTCTTTCCCCTTACTGGGCACCCAGCAATTATTCTACATAATAGCCTTTTCATATTTTACATCTTCTAGATCTGCTAGCATCTTTAATTGGTAGCTTAGGAATATGATCTTACTCTCTTCAGTGCAAATGTTTCATGATTTCTGTCAGAACTCTGCGTTTTGTAATTTTGTTACCTGAGCACAGAAGATAACTTCCACTTTATCAGCTTTTCTGCTTCTTGTTAGAGCAATGTTAGAGTTACGTTAACATAAATGAAACTCTATTTTGAATGTAAGAAATTGAATTTGGCACACTTCTGATTTTCTGCATGTGCTCAAATATCTTACAGATGTAACAAGCAATTTTTACAGAAGTAAGGTGTATCTCTCAAGTGAAGACAGAATGGCAGAACTGTAGTATTTTCTTAAGAAAAGTGGTGAATATGAAATATATTGAAATGATATGATACTGTTGTCCTCTTCTCAAGTAGCAGAGCAGTGAACTGGAGGACTCTGAAACAGATAATTCATCTTCTGAGAACTAACAAAGTTATAAAACAGTATAAAACAGTAAAAAAGATTTGTGTACAGGTTCCTGTTCCAGTCAGGAGGATCTGGAGAGCCTACCTGAGGTAAGGAAGGACATGATGACAGAAGGAAGGGGAGCATTGCTGCCATGGGACATTGGCAGAATGATCACTGTAAAGGGTGTCTTCCAGTTTCTCCAAAGGATGATTCTAACGTGTAGGAAGACTCAACTGTTATAGCTCACATATCAGGAAAAGTGAAATGCTAGGCTCAGAACAACTGGCAGATAATTATATCCTGAGAACTTGAAACATCAAGGCTTTGAGCTTTATCTCCAAGCTCTTGCATTTTTTATTGTCTTTATTGTCTTTTCTTTTAAATCTGCTGCAGCTAGATTTTTCATACACAGATCCTTACGATGCCTTTGGACAGCCTAACTTCATCTTGCTCAGTGCAACTTGCTGTTTCATAGTCAACACAGGAATCATTGCTTTTTGAATGATAAAAGTGCCAACATTCAGATTAGTACAAAATCAAGCCATCTCCTGCATTGGTTCTGGTCAGGGAACCATTGTACACGTAGGATTTAGTGACGTGTATAACAAATTCAGTAGGTGCACCTGGTGTAGCCATCAGGCTGTGTTAGGCTGTATAAACCCTTTTGTTTCAGGGTAAATACAGCCTACACATTTTAACAGAGGCATCTGCAGGCAGCTCCCGTTTGGTGCAGTTGATTACACCACATGCATGGCCTTGCCTTTACTTAAAAATGCAGAAAGGCTTTTTCACATGAATATCCTTTCTGCATGACAGTAAAAATGATGAATAGAGCTGGGTTTTCTTTTCTTTTCTTTTCTTTTCTTTTCTTTTCTTTTCTTTTCTTTTCTTTTCTTTTCTTTTCTTTTCTTTTCTTTTCTTTTCTTTTCTTTTCTTTTCTTTTCTTTTCTTTTCTTTTCTTTTCTTTTC
>PPHD01013552.1:1099-17253 GCA_002909625.1 Bambusicola thoracicus | reverse complement strand
TTCTTTCTTTCTTTCTTTCTTTCTTTCTTTTCTTAAATGTTTCCTCTTTTCATATCTGTGATGATTCAGACCTTTCCCTTTGAAGGCATGTCCCACTGGCTCTGATTTTCCTTCAGCAGACATTAAGGGCAGGATCCAATTAAGGTACTTTTAAGTCCTCCTAGGAACACTTTTTGCCTTCAGTGATTAAGACTGTCTCTGTAAATTTACCCATTTAATGCAGTCCTAGTTTTGATAATAAGAATTTTTCCCAAGGTTTTAAAAGATTTCTTGGTCTTCCTTTTTGCAGTAACTAATACAATATTTCAGTATCTTAGAGCTGCCTACTAAGCTACTTCTTACTCTTTGAAAGTGAAGCTGTTAATCCTGCATTTAGAAGAAGGTTATAAGGTGTACTGAAGTCTATAAAGCAATACTGTGCACAAATTCTTTTCCCTGATTTCTAGATAGTATGCACATAATTTTCTTTTCTGTTTACAGCAGGATTGCAGGCTTGTATTTTAGTGAAATATGGAACTTATTTGGAAATCACATGGGAAACATAGTAGATATTCTGTCAGGAAATATTTAATCAAGTGTTTAGATCATTTGGAATTTGTCACAGTGTTCTGTAATCTACTTCATTTAATTTTGCTCATAAGAAACACAAGCTGTGGATAGAGTTAGGTTTCTTGTTGATCAGGAGAGAAGAAAGGCATTCTTGGCATTCCCATGAAGGGAGCCTACAATGAGGTTTCAGACTGAAAACTGCCTGGACATCTGAAAACTGCCATAGCATTGAGAACTGAGAACAGTCCAGAGAGCAAGAGTTGGGTTAGGCAGTAATTACTGCTGCATCTTACTGGGAGGCAATTCTGATTATTCCTAATAAGGAGGCTAAAGTAGTGGAGAGTTTCTTTTGCCAGAGGAAACTGTCTTTGATGAAGAAGTTTGTATGGACAGTGACAAAAGCTGCATCTTGCTCCTGAAATAAAGGTACTACCATCAATTAACTTCCAATAGCAATATTTCTGTGACAAGATTTGGGTTATTATGATGGCCATGCCTATGCCAATAGGAGTTGCAAATGTGTTTTTGTTATGCTACCTCCATAATACAGATTTGCATTTCAAATATTCAGTGAAAGCTCATAGTGACAGTAAATATGCAAATAAAATGTGAGTATTCAAAAACTAATTTAGTGCTAAAAGGTTATTCTTGCAGTATTATCAAATTCAAATTTATCTGTATCAACATGCAATACAGAAGCATCTTACTTTTTGCAAACTGTTTTGCAAAAGAGTTTCTTGACTTACTCTCTCTTGACTTTCTAATTAGAGAGAGAATCTCATTATAACAACAGTGTAGTGATGTCCTGTTTGTCTGTTTACATATACTTTGGATTTTCCTGATACCTTGTGCTTTGAATTTAGTTTGTTCCTTATGAGACTTTCATATTCTGTGAGCATCAGTAGCTTAAAATCTACCTCAAGAAATAGATTGCATCTACATTAAAATAATGTAGTTTTTGGTTTGTCCACTCTCTTGTTGTCATAAATTCCTTGATTGGCTGAGATGTAAATGAACTATATATCATATGCAGCTAAAATAAGTGTTGCTTAGCCACTGATAGGGGAATTAAATACCTTGTTCAAAATGAATTACACCAAGGGAGAAAAGATGCATAGGAGCCTGAAATGGACAGAAGGACATGGAAATAAGCATGTGGGCTGGCAAAGTAAAGGGAATAGACAGGAGCAAAATAATGAATGAGAGAAAATTTCTCTACTCAGGTTGCATCTTTAGTCTCTATGAATAATATGCATGTGACTTTTTGTTCAGGAGCTATCTTAAAATTTGTGGAAACTCTTCAAGCTGTAGTGCAAATGCATAATTCTCTATGCTGAGACAACTGAAACTACATAAAGCAAGTCAGGATTTACTGCCCATGTGATGTTGGTATTCTCTGTTCTTGAATCATCAGTGTGAAATATTGGATTTCACACTTACAAGCACCAGCGATTGTTCCCAGTGCTACCTTTTAAACCAGGCTTTGTGTATCTGCTGTCTAGAGGTGAACTGAGGACAGGGCTGAACAGGGTGTTATTTAGTACAGTGGTGCATAGGGAATATGTGTTAAATATGTTCAGGTATTGAGGTGATACCCTCTCACCACAAGAGTTTTACTTTATTTAAATCACTTGGGAGGCTCAGCAGAGACTATTCAACAATGTCTAACCTTTATATTTGTGCCAGCAGAAATATTCCTGTTCTAAGAAACAGGATCTCCTGCTCTGTTCTTAAGAAACTACCTTCCAGATTTGATGATGATGGAGTTGAAAGATAAGCCTTGTCATAGTACAGGTTTTCACACTAGATGCAAAGAGAAGCACCTTGATGCATGCATCTGTGTGGTGACCAGAACTGAAATAAAGGATTTGGACAGATTTGTTATTTCCATAAAGGCATTGTAAAGGCTGTGTGACTCCAAATGATGAAAAATATTTATTTACTTTTTTAGACATCTGTCAGGATGATAATCCAAGGATTGAGGAAAGCCATTGATGCTCACCACCACTGTGGAACATCACAGCATCTGCAGACTACAGCTGGTACTCATCAGAAGGAAAAAAAGAAGGAAGGACACAAATTGTCTAATAAGTCTACTACTATGTGCAGGAGAACCAGTGCAACACACACACACACACAAAAAAAAAAACAAACAAACAAACAAACAAAAAAAAAACAGGTAGCTCCATTATGTAAAATAAATATTTTGCATTGTATTTCTTTAAAAAGATTTTCTTCTTGCTGGCTATTCCCAAATATTTCCTCACAGACTGCATCAAAATGCAGTCCTAAGGAAGGAGTATGCAAGGAACCAGTTACCTCTTTACTGCTGTCCAAGGCAGACAGTAACCTTTCCAGATAGCTGTGTGGTAGTATAACACTGGTGCAGGAGAGGCAAGGGGATGGACATGAATTTTGTTCTGTAACATTGTACAGAACTAACTCTTGAGCTGACCTGCTGACAGTATGTCAGCTACTGTTCTGACAGGATAAACCATCATGTTGTAGTTCAGAAGTCTTGGCTTTGGTTCAATAAAAGTATTGTAGCTGAACCTTCTCATCTGCCCTGGTGTGTCAGGTTCTTCTCCCACAAGCAGCAAAGAGCTGTCCACAGCTCTGCACTGGCCAATTGCTGCTGTTCCAAAACTGAGTTGAAATGCCATAAAAGCTGTCACTGGGGTCCTCTTAGGCTCTGTTCCAAATAAAATTTCTATGCCTTCTTTCATCAATCCACATTACTTCAGGAAAATCAGGTTGTATTCCTCTCTTGTGGAGATGAAGACAGTGACAGTTCAGTTGCTCTGACTGCCAGCCAGATGGCTCAAAATAAATATAAAACATAAGACTTTTAAAAAGCTGTCACTCTCCTAAGGTCAGTTTTACTGTATAATGTAAAAAGCAGTCTTGCATCACTCACTTTTCTTTTCCTCTGAAAACCATCAGCTGCAGACTATTTACTGCTATTCTCTTGAAGTTATCTCAGTATAAAAGGGAATAATTGTCTCCTCTATCAGATTTTTTTTTCTAATTAGAACCATACTACATTACAAATCAGCTCCCAAGTACCCACTGTGGTACCTCATTTCACAGCAGGTGTTTTGGACCTGTCAGCCTGAGTGTGTCTGCAGATGATAGCTAAAGGAAACTTAAGTCTATTTAGAAGCAAATCCTATTTGATATTTTTCTGTTGTCACCCAACTTGTATGACTACAATAGCTGTGAAATAAGAAAGCCTTAATACTGACACAACACCATGTTAAATCAATATTACACCTCTAGATGGAAAGATCATTGATCAGGATTGCCTAATGAGAGATTTGAGACTGATTTTGAATTCCAGAACAATCCTGTTCTGCACTGGCATATTCTGAGACTGAAAAGAAGCTCAGGCTATTGTCCCATATGTCCTGATCTATTTTTCTCCCTGAAATATATACACTATTAATTGACTGCTTCTCAATCCTTGGAAACTCTATGGTACTTTTTTTTTTTTTTTTTTTTTTTTTTTTTTAGAGTCAATTTATGTAGCACTTTCCAGTTTTAGTTTGGTAACTTGAGAATGATTGTGTATGTTTTTGATAAGACAGTATTAAAGAATATTAGTCCCAAGGCATACTCCTTGCATAGCTAAGAACAGACAAGGCAAGAGCTGAATTACTGGTATGTGATAGCAAGCACCTGAGATGCATTTGGATATTAATTTTCTTAGAACTTCTGAAGCCTCTGTATGTCTTCCAGAAGGGAAAGAGTGAGCCAGAGGAGTGAATAAAAGGAGTATTTTACTTCAAAGTTGAAAGTCTAACTTTGTGCTCAGTTTGCTGTGTGGTATTACAAGATACTTTTGTCATGATTCTCCTTTTAGAGTTCTCAGACTGCACTATTCTGCTGTGCGTGGAAGAAATCAGGAAAAAAAAAACTTTTTTTTCTTTGTTTTTACCCTGTTCTTTTCAACTAAAAATTTTAACTGTCATTTGAGGTAGAGTTGGTGACAGAAATGAAACTGTTCCTGTCCAGTCTGCTACAGAGCAGTCCCCGTTTCTGGCTACAGATATGTTTTTTTAAAAATGAATCCTTCCAGAAATTACCTCTTGTCCTGTTACTGAACACCAGTGACCAGAGCCTGACTCCATCTTTTTTGCATCCTCCTTTCAGGTATTTACAGATACCCCTCTAAGCCTTCTCATTTCTAGGATGTACAGTTCTGGCTCTCTCAACCTCTCCTCACAGAAGAGCTACACCAGACCCTTCATCTTGCTTGCTCTTTGCTGGAGTCTCAGTACCTCCAGGCCTCCGTTGTACTGGGGAGCCCAGTTTTGAACAGAGGAGAAGGTTCACCACTCACCCTGCTGGGAACCCTTGACCTAATACAGCTAAGAAGAATACCACTAACCTTTTTTTTTTTTTTTTTTTTTTTTTTTTCCTTTCAGCCATGAATATTGTTATCTATATAAACTACTTTTGAAAGAGTCTTTTTGAAAAATATATAAGTCTTCATGCTTCGGGACACAGGTCAAACTTTTAACGAATGATACTTATAACCTTTTCTCCTCTACTGGTTATGTTAGATGACTTTATTTCTGGGTTTTTGCACTTTATGCTTTCCTGATGTGGTGCTTCCAGTCCATTTTTCATTAGAACCTCATTAACTACTCTGATGGCCACAGTACATTTTTGAAGTGAAAGAAATGTCTAGAGGTTTATCTGAGTTTCTGAATATCTGACAAGACCAGAGATCAGTATGAATTTGGTATCTTACTACGAAGACCTCAAAACTGTGTGAATGAGAAGGCCATAGTACAATGACTGAATGCCATTTACTATATTCTATTTTATAGTCTTTTTCTCTGGACAGAAACAAAACAAAATCAAACCTAATCAAAACCTAATGCAGTGAACTAGAAGCAATCACTTGTCCACTGCATGCAGCAGCCTAGCTAAAGAAAGCAAATCATGATCTCTAAATTAGTGTTGACCTATGCCAGTTGGTCTAGAGTACACAGTGAAAGGGCACAAACAAATAGCAGATGTGATGTGGAAGCAGAAAAATTGTCGCTGTATGAGCTCCACAGTGGCACCATGTGGTCACGGGAATGTTGCTTTTGAACCACCATCATTCCTTTAGGGCTAACATATAGTGAACAACCTTGATATGTCTTACAGCCATAGTGTATGTTCTAAGAAATAAAAATGATATGCGGGGAGCAGTGAACCCTCCACTGTCTAGTGACTGTAGCTATTTCAGCTGGATGACTGAGGCTAACACTGGTTAAAGAGACGTAAGTGTTCTTTTCATTTTTGTTCATGGAGTGGAAAGCTTTATTCATTAACTGATTTAGAGACTTCAGATCATGAATGTCCAAAGCCAATCTCATCTAATAATGGCATTATCTTTTAGAAGAGAATTATCCACAGAACTTTCACACACATTTAAATGCAGACAGTGAGTATGACAGTAACATACCTTGAGTAGCTCTTCCAAATTCCAATTCGGTGTGCAAGACAGTATCTGGTGCCTCCTAGGGGGGGCCTGTGTCTGCACAGGACAAGTTTAAGGGCATTTGGAAGGTGCTCAGGTAATACGATGACGCTTAAATAGATGGACATAGTGTATTTCAGCCAGTAAAATGACAGTAGAGGTTTAAGTATTCTGAATGTAATTATCAGTGGTGGAATTTGGCCAGGACATTAACTGAGTTAATGCTCTTATTTTACTGAAGTACAATGAGATTTCTGATTATCTGAAGAGGCTTATATCTCTTATGACAAATGTCATGTGTGGTATTGTTGTATTGAGTAGTTTACATGCAGGGCAACATTTGTATTAATACTTTCTTGAAACCCAAGCGCTGTCACCTCCTTGATGCTACATGACAGCACAGTGACAGCTTGGTGAGGAGGTAAGTGGCGTCTGTGCTATTACTCATTTTTATCAGTAGAGTACAATGCTTCTTGAATTTCTTTAGATGTTTAGGTTTGCCCTGGAGATTTACTGAAGAAATATGCTAATATAACTTGTGTAGGTGTTTGAAAAAAAAAGTTTCAAAAGAACAATCAAATATTCTCATTTGTCTGGGGACTCCCACTTTTTTTAAAAGATGATAAAATTGCATTAACTACAGGTAGGAAGCTTAGCATGTTTAAATTCCCACTTACCAAGGAAATCTTTCCAATTGTGAACTAAAGACTATGTGCAGCACATTAATATTAATGTACCCTCTAGCTCTATTTGAGCAGGGATTGTTCCATTTGTTATATCTACTGTGTTCACCCACACTCACTTAATACTCTTGCATTTGTTTCTGTTTCTCTTGTCTTAGCTGTCTCTACACAGTGAGTAATGAGTAAGAAGTCATAATGGGCCTGCAGGGATGGAGTTGAGCAGGGATGAGAGGACTTCCCTCAATCCCTTGCTTACTTTCCTGTGAGACAGAAATTTGTTTCTAGTGTTGCAAGCAGTGTGATTTCCTCTAATACATAAACAGCAAGATAGCACAATTTAAACATATTTTCTCTTATTGCATGCCTAGGTACTTGGGAAAGGAAATGGATAAACAAGTAAATACAGAACAACTTCAGTCCTGCTTGTAGGTCTTATCTTCATTGGGTCTTTTAAGGTTGATGCAGTGAGGAGCTCTAGCTCACCAGGAGCCAGATGCAACCAGTTTGAAGTGGTCTGTCTAAATCTGTCAGACACCTGGAGGTCAGAGGGGTTAGGCTGTCTCTTGTAGCCTCTGTCTTGAGAGTTTTCAATCTTAAGAAGCCTGATACAAGGTTTGTGATGCACAGTGCCAGTTGCTATCCCTTTCATGGCCCTCTTCTTTTGTGTGATCCAGCATGTAAGAACTGCACTATCAGTTAGGCAGATTTTGTATTTCTCCCCATGGAATGGCTCCAAGTTGTGAAATGTAATGTTGTTTTTGTGTGCATCACTATGTCGACTTTTTTCTTCTGTTGTTTCTTACTTGCATCCTTTCCTTAACTTTGTCTTCTTGATCATGTTCCCCCCACACACTGGAGTGGGGTGCCTTCTTGTCTTCATATGCCAAACGCCTGCTATCTCTGCTTTCAGATATTATTTAAAACAGAAATGAGCATTTTTGTCTTTAGAAAAACTTTCTGTCCTCTGAATGGCTGTTCTGTGCTTTTGTTACATAGGACTCACTACTCCAGAGGCTGAGTAGAGCACATCACATAGAGTTTAGAACAAGAAGTGCAGTTTATGAGATTGTATTTGAAAGCAAAGTAAGAACTTGAAGGGTACTCTCATACTCATTGAAAAATGAAATCAGCAGACACTGGGTTAGATTGTGGGGGGATGTGGTGATAGAAAGCAACCCAGCCATGTGGTGTAATTATTGATCTGAGGACACTTACCTTAGGAACTTAGTGTGTGTGACTGTTAAGGGGTGGAGCCTGGCTGCACCTTTCCTAGACCCCATCTAAGAATGCCACTGGGGAAGGATTTCTTTCTGGAGATTGCTCCTTGGGGAGTTTTTCCTGTGAGCCTACAACACAGATGAGCATTTTCCATTTGTTTCTGATTATTCCTTCCAATGTAATAATCTTTCTAGCTCTGTATGTTTGTTGACCATACAAAGCCTGATGACTGGCACTACTCATCTGCAGTTAATACTCATTGCCTGTTGTGCTGCTTCCAACGTGCTCCCCACAGCGTCCTTCTCTTCTCTGTTTTATGGGTACAGTTTGTGGTCTTTCAACAGTGTTTCTTACTTGAATCCCTTTTTGGTCCTCGGAAGCTAGCCTTGTGAAATCTTCATCTGTGAGGAGCACAGGGTGGGACCCTAGTTGTAAACCGTCTGAATTAATTCCAGTTTACAGAATATAAGGTACAACTAAATATGTATTTCTGCTTTTAAGCCTTACAAACTAATCTAATTAAAAAAAAAAAAAGATTACTATTTTTTGGATTTTTTCTTTTTTTTTCTTTTCTAATGAGAATATGTTTATGATATTCTATAATTGTCTGTATGTTCCAGCCATACAGTATGTTACCTTGTAGTTAAAAAGATGTTTCTTAGTCTATTAAATTATTGCTTTCCAGACTCAAAAACAAATCCCTTTGTAATATCACCTCATGCTTTGAAGGAACATATTGTAGAAATCATGTAAATGTGTCATAGTAGTTAACAATTTGAGTGATACAGCAAAATTAGAAATAAAGGGTGACTATTATACGAGAACAAATACTAAAATATTGCCTCTGTACTTTAGCTTCTTTTTTTTCTCATGGTTACCTCTTCCTGCCTACAAGGTATCAAGCAAGCAATGAGTGATTGCTGGTAGTAGTGATGTTGTCATGCTTCAGTTAATCTTATTTCTTGCCTTTTTTCTACCTTTAGAACTTAATAAACCGAAGTCACACCAGGAAATTTGTATTCCTAAGCCTGTGAGTGCCAATATATGAAGCACACTGTCTACATTCTTGTAGCCTTCCTCATTTCATCATTAAGAATAATTAAAAAAAAAAACAACAACAACAACAAAAAAGGAAAGCGAGATAGGCTTACATTTACTGAGAAGTTCTTCTCTTAAATTTTCATTAACACAAACAGATCTCCAAAAGATCTGTTTGTGTTTATTTCTAATTCTCCTCCAAGCTAAATTGGAGAGCATAATTTTAAACCAGACTGCTTTCAAATTGTATTTTATTACTATGAATAATTTACAGTTTTATTGTATTATTTATTTAAAATTCCCAGCTAATAAAATTTTTTATTGAATGTCTGTTTGGATTTCTGCCATCCTGGTAGCACAATACATTATGACGCAAATGTAGCTATTAATTTTCATATTTATTCCTGCTAGAATAGGTGATACAGAACCAGGTCTAATTGCTGAATGTGACAGCCCTTCCCAGAAGTTAAAGATAGAATTAATTGTCATTTGATACTTCTTGTCTTTATGTATCCTTGGGATTGTGAACAGATGGAAAAAAATGATTCTATTATACATATGCTTCTCTTTTCTGATTTAGCTCCTATTTAACTTTGTGATGCTTCTTCTGATCCTTGAGATATTGAACTTTCTTGAGATGATCAGCAGATTTCTTAATTCTATATTTCCCTTGAATGGTCTTTCGCTGCAATAATTTAATATTTGTTAACTACCTGTAAAGAGAAGACAGCTTGTAGTGGAAATGCTACAAGCCTGAAGCAGTGATTTAGCACTTGGTGGGAAGACAGGAACAACTCAGGGGAGCTCAGGTGCTTGCAGTGTACTTGACTGACCAGAAGGGGTGGATCCTGTCTCCACCCCTTCCCTCACCTCATTTAAGGGTTGGTAGTGAAGACAAGGGTATCTTGCTAGTGATCCCTGCCTACCTGAGACCTTCCAAGGGTAAGCAGTTGTTTTTTCTTCTTATGGTTCTGTGTCCATGGCTGCTGCATTTGGGTATATCTTCACATCCTACAGCCTATGACTTTGCTACCCTGCTGTTATTGCTGTGCTTTCCATTGCATCATACTGTTCTACAGCTTCATTTTTTTTCCTGAGGCAATTAATAGACTTCTTTTTTAAGAAGGCTAGGAGATCAGGAGTCCAAAGAAGGAACAGCGGTATATCAAACTTGGTGTGATGGTGAACAGTAGCTATTTTCTTTGAATAAAGAGACATCCTTCTTTAGTGCTTCCTCCCAGGAGGTGACATGACAGGAAAACATTATCTTCACCATCATGTTGAACAGTCTTGAAAGCACTTTCAAACTTTTCTATTTGTTTCCTAGTCCACTTTGTCTTAAAAGTATCTTTACTGTCCAATCTGCCTTCAGGTGTGTCTTTCACTGGAGTTAAAAATGGTGGCTCTAGAAATACTGTCTGCCTGTTACAGCAAAGTTTGATCATGCTAGCTGACAGCATAGCTAATAATGGAGTCATAGTGATCTCAGCTAGTCTTTCTGACCTGTGTACTATTTCAAGTTATATTTAATAATGCTTTTCTATTTGGAGCTAAATGGGCCAGGTTGATTTTTGCATTCACAAAATAGAGTGTCTGATGGCCTACTGGCCACTTCAAGTGGCCTTGTGGAAAGCTATTTTATCACAATGAGCTTAACTGATGTTTGCTACTTGCTTAAGCAAGAAGAATTTCCATTTGCTGCAGAGACTAGCTTCAGATCAGGTAAGACTGCACTGGACAAGGGATCTGGAGTGAAAAAGGCCACCAAAAAAGCACTTTTTAAGGCTTTTTTGAAGGCAGCAACAGTGCTGTGCTTGTGTTGGGGGGCTGGCAGCTTGTGGGTTGGCTGCTGAGTGAGCAGGGGTGGAGCTGGAATGTTAGTGGCACAGTTTAAACACCCTACAAACGTGTCATCACTTGCCTTTGGCACCTGGTGATAGACTTTAAATTGTCTTGGAAAGCACAGACCATAGCAGCTGAGTAACTGTTGTTGCTGCCCACTGAGAACAGAGAGGTTCAGTGAGTGAGCACATCCCACACTACCCATGTGATGCTGCAGTGCTGGGGTGGGAGGTGGGTCAAGTGGTGAGGAGTGTAAGTGCCGTCCTTCCTTGCTCAGGAGACCATCTTTCCTCTTAGCAGTCTCTGAGACTGCAGGCCTAAACATGGGCTTCCACCAGACAGTGGGCTTATTCCAAGAAGACACTGGCAACCCAGATGAGGACCTGCCCAGAAATGTGGCTGTTCAGGTCTCCAGTTACAAGAAGTGCCTGAGCCTGCTGCTGCCTTAGGAGGGTGGCAGGGATTCTACCTGTCTGAGTTGTGAGCAGGCAGATGAGCTGCTCAGCCCAGTGGTGGAGCTCAAGGAGAAGGTGGAGAGACTAAGGACCATGAGGGAGTGTGAGCAGGAGATTGACTGGTGGAGTAATTTGCTGGTGTGCCAGAAGGAAGGGTGCCAGGGAGATGCCTCCAGAAAAGTGGTTGAACCCCTGCCTTGTCACGGTCACACAGACCTGACTGATGAAGAGGGTTGGAAAAGAGTCCCAGTTTATTGGTGTTCTTCATACTAGCTACCTCATTGTCCAACTGGAAAGGCATTTAGTATTAAATAAGGAAACCTTTAAAAGGATGTCTCTGTTCATTTGCCCTATACAGTATATTTGAAGTACTCATAGCACCCAATGATTGGGACATATTGAGTGTGGTTAATAAATCTTCATTGCTTTGAGGGCGTTGATGCAGTGGCTGCAGTTCTCTTGGGCTTTCAAGGGCAGAGGCTCTGAGAGAGGAGATAAAACGCAAGGAAGCAGCTGACTCCAGGGGAGCCAATGTCAAGGAGAGGATATGGACATAGGCTACAGCAAAATGTGTTTCAGAACACATGTTAAAAGCTGTTGTCTTATTTTAAGAGGATATGTCATGACATAGGTGTGCTCCAGACTTCTTAAATAAACATCCTCTGTTATGAAGTTCATTGTTTAGTCTCGTCAGTAGTCAGTAAAGACAATTTGTTTTAGTTTTGGGGTTGGGGTAGGGGAAAAATGTCCATGAAAGTGTAGGGGCCTGAGTGCGCGCTCATTGAAGTATAAACTGAATATCAACAGTATTGAATTCAAATGATTTTTTTTCAAAAAAAGTAGCTAGAAAATAAAGTTTGGTATCTGTTTTATTTGCTTGTGCTTGAGCCAAGTAATTCAAAACTAGAGTTTCTGTTTCTAGTTGGTAGAGAGACACATATGCTCTTTAGATAAAGTACTGATTAATATAGATAATTTCATAATGGTAAGAGATATTATGTAGGCATATTATTTGAGTATTTCTTGTGTTTCCCACTGTGAAATTCACAGCAGCAATTACAGTTCCTTTCTTATACCTAGATGTATTTACTTCTGAAGTTTGATTGGATTTTTTTGAAAAATATTTGACTTTGAAATTAAAACAACCAGACCAATTGTTTTGCAACTAGATGTGAATGAGTGGTATTTCTTGTATTTCTGAAAGGGAAGGAACAATTTTCATTGATGTATGTTTTGGGCTGAAATTGTGAACTTAGTTTTGTATCATATATGCAATACCTGGAAACTACTTTGTGAAGAAAACTGTGAAAACAAGCAGGACAGGTAAAAAGTCTAGACAGACTAGATATTCTGTAATGTTTTTGCTAAAAGAATATAATTTTAAGTACTTTCACTGTTATGTTATGAGAAATAAATAGAGCGGTTTTTATGTTTAATTATGCTTACCTATGATGTTTAGATGAATGAGGAGTTCTCAGCTGGACAGAAGTGAAGTTGTTCAGTCTGATGGGTTGGAAAAAAATGATTGTGGAGCTAACTTATGGCAAATGAAATAATATCTTCAACAAATTTACAGTACTGTCTAATGGTTTTAGCTGGAAACAAATGTATGAGAACAAAGAACTGAAGGAAAACAAAAATGGCCTTTGAAAAATGGTCTCCTGGGATATTTTTAGTTTTGATTTTTAGTTTTGATTTTTAGTTTTGATTTTTAGTTTTGATTTTTAGTTTTGATTTTTAGTTTTGATTTTTTTTTTTTTTGACCAAGAAATTCAGTTCAGTCTCTTGGAAATGACTCATGGCTGTGGGCTGGGAATTGCTGGGGAAGGTAGATATGAATTTTTCTGTTGTGTTAGACTGATGGGTGTATTCTGGTTGCCAACCAAATCCTTGTGGGTATACTACGTATTCCATTTGGGAAGGGGGGAAAGATAGATGGAAGAAGGAAATATACAAAATTCACAGAATGTAAAGGTTTGTAGTGATTTATTATTGCTCCCGAATATAATATGGCTTTCTTATCCTTATAAGATGTGACGATCTGGAAAGGTCTAGTAAAAATAATTTGTTTACTTTAAAAATTATATACAGCTGAAAGATCAACTGTTGGAATGAAAATATAAGAAAAAACTACATGAGGCAGAAAACTGAAATGAATAATAAGAGTCAGTTTTACTAAGAAACCAAAAATGAGGACTAAATTTTGATGTGGATAAGCACAAAAAAAAAAAAAAAAAAAAAAAAAAATGTTGGTTGTGTTTTTGTGGGTTTTTTTCCCCCTTTTCTTTCCTCTCTTATTAAGGGAATAAAATCTTAAGTTTAGTGTTAATGTGCATTTCAATATTAAATAAAGTATTTTAGTTTTATCTGACTACCAGCATGTTATCTAGTTAAGTGTTGTTTAGTACTCATTTCCAAATGGAGTAACACTTAATGTGATAATTCCTTTTCTCCTCAACTTTTACTTTATTATTCCAAATAAATGTGTTTTTAGCCCTTTGACATCGGAGAATATTTCAGTTGCCCAGGGGAATTGAAAACTTCCATCTTACATATGAAGGTTTCATACCAGTATGAGTTCTTCTGAAGGTTTTGGCAGACTGCTATCAGAGTGAGTACTGCATTTCTTGGAAACTTAAGCCCTCACTTTCAATTGTGCATAATTAAAAGAATATTGTTCAGAACAGTTTTCATTTTTAGGATATATGCATAGAGCTGGAATTAAAATAGACACACTGAATAGATCTGGTCTTTTTTTTACTTGTTGAGTAGCTTGTCATCTCTCTTCCTTGATTATAACCAGACAGACCTTTGGGGAAAGGGATTGAATGTCCAAGAAGTCCTGTACAGAATGCTGAAAAGGTCACCTTTTGTGTAACACAGAATTATATAATTCAAAAGATTCAGTTCGTAGAATGGCATTCAGGTTACCTCATCATAACAAGAGCTGTTTTTTTTTTTTTTTCAAAACTGATTGAAAAATACTCCTCCCTAATGTATTTTACATCTTTTCCCTTCTTCTTTTTCCCTATTCATGTATGTTCAGGTTTTGCATACAGTTTTATAGCCACATACCAAATAAGGCAGAATCACACGTAAGCAGTAGAATAGATTTATTTATTGACTATGCTTTTTAAAAATCATATTACTGCTCTGAGCTGGAGTAAGCCATTCTATTATAAATAGGTCACAGAGAGCTCATGTATATGCTAAGTCTGGATTCTAATATCAGCTGAAAGGTATTTTTGTTGTTTATAGACTTGTTCAATTGGAGTTGTCATTATGACTTGTCAGAAAACAAGTAGTACAAATACAATCCAAATGTGAACCTCTGTGCCAGACGAGTTTCAATGTGCTGGTGATGAAGGGGTTTGTGCAGGTGTTCTTCTCAAAAGGTTTGGGGTTCATGTGAGCTTTCATGTACCAATCTCTTTGATCAAGAAATCTAACTCAAAGTTTTCAGAAGAAACTGTTTTCTCCTGAGACTTCCACTGATCTTCAGAGGTTATGAAAGTAGGTACACTACCTGTATTTTGGTAATTTAAGATGTATGAAAAAGGCAGAAATACAGTGGAGGAGTGGGGGGTGAACACAGGATAGTGGCAATGCTATTCCTTTCAGTTAATTCCAAAATGTTCTTCAGTTAACCTTTGGAGAATATTTTGGTTCCTGTTTTAGCAGACAGTTGTATTCTATAACTTTTTGACTTTGCAATTCAGAACTGACATGGAAAGCAGTGAAATCTATTGATTCTAGGCTGCCTGATATATTAAAAATGAGGAATACTTCCTTTTCATGCATGCTGTTACTGAGCATCACTCATGTCATAGCTGTTATTAAAGTTTCTAGCCCCCAGATTAGCCTGGCACTTCGCCATCTCTATGTTTGATAGCTACTTTGTCCTGAGACTAGGTGTTGGGACCATGATTGGAGGATAGGCTGGAAACAAAAGTCTAGCTGGTTGCTAGGAGAAATATTCGGAAAACATCGTCGCTGTAAATGCAGGGATAGGTGCATTGAATCACTTTGGTGTATGTGATGGAGAGCTTTTTGCGATGTAACTGTGAATGTTTGTAAGGTAAAAACTTCAGAAACCCTTCACATAAGTTCCTCAACTTCAGCCACTGTTACTCAATCATTTCTCCTCTTGAATCCTGCTCTTCTGATAGGAATAATGCTATTTACGTGCAAGCAGAAAAAGAAATTACACAAAAAGCACCACCTCCACCACCACCGCCATCAGTGATCTTTGCTTTTTGCATAGTTGATGAAGAATTAATAAGCAAGAAAAGAGCTTGCTTTTCAAGGATCAACTTTCTTGTTTGCCTTCTTTACTTATACCACTTAATTTGTGCATATCTAAATCAAACAACTGTAATCCTCTATTTAAAGCAATGTCTGCTTCCAAACTTCTTGTAATTGGTTTCTGTTTTATGCTTCTTATTCTGTTGAGAGGCTTACTGAATACTTGAGGTGTTCCTAGTTTTAGTAATGAGGTAATTTATATTTTAATTAAACAGAGCTGCTACAAAATATTATAATAGATGTCAGGAATATTTATCTCTTGACTTTTGTCTCCTTGAATTCTGAACTGTGTGACATTCTGAAAACTGTCTTTTGCTGCCTAAATCCCACAGTGTAGCCCAGCAACACTGCCTTATCAGACTATCGTGTTGTTTTAGCCTTTCTGTATCTTTGATCCTTGCTGTTTGCAAGGATCTTGTAAACAAACAGTGCATCTGCTTTTCATGTACAATATTTAAAAGCAAGATGGGGGAGGAGGGATGATGAGGGGTTGTGATATTTTATTTTTAACTTTTTTGTTGGTTGGGTTTTTTCCTTTGTTACTGTTGTCCACAGTAATGACAGGAGGAAAAAAAAAAAAAAAAAAAA
>PPHD01013551.1:0-17253 GCA_002909625.1 Bambusicola thoracicus | reverse complement strand
GGTGTTTTTTTTTCTCAGTTAAATCTGCGTTGATCTGTTGTGAAAATAACTGTAGTATTTTTATTTGTGCAACTCTTGGAATAACTGTGAATAAGAGCTTTTATTAAGAAATGTTTAATTTTTTCTACTTCTTGAAAAGTATTGATTCTTTTCATTCCTTGTTTTCATGTAGTCACCAAAGGATGAGATTGTGAGGTTTTACTTTCAAGTACCTTTACTTCTGAATGTAGTAGGTTTAAAATCTACACTCCAGATGGATGTGAAAATTCATCATATGATCAATTAGGTGGCCTTAGGGTTTACAGTTTTGCAGTATCTTGTTCTATCATTTAATATGGTTTGTGCCCTTCAGTTTGGAGAGCTGTAATACAACCACTATATTCTGCAAATTCATTTATTAGAAATCTGGAGCACAAATTTTAAGAACTTAAAGTGAATGAACAGTATGCTATACTTGTTTTGATCTCCTTTTATTGTGGCTTAGTGCTTGTCCTAATAAATTATATGCTTCTGTAGTTCTAATTCACATTAAGTAGATGAAGAGAGTGTTCAATTCAAAGGTATGAAATGATTTCTCTCTGCCATTTTGCCCTAATCTTTGTCTTATTTCATTCTGTAAGTCTACAACATTTTGTTGGAATGCATTTGGATAAAATTTAAGATCATGCTTTGTAAATTGTGCTTACACTTAGAGGCGGATTGCAGATACTTTAACGGTAGCATCTATACGTGTGTAAGTATCTACAGTTATATCTGGAACTTGATTTTTTTTGTTGTTGTGTTTTTTGATAACTTGGAAGGTAGCATAGCAAAAAAAGAACGTATTGGGATATTTTAAAAATATTTAAAAAGGTACAGCTATTAATCACTGATACTGATATACTAACATTGACCTTAGCTTCTCCTACACAAAGCAGCAGTTGATTATTTTTTAACTTATTTCCTATTTGTACGGTAGTTAAAGCCTTTGTCTAGGCACTCATGCTTTCTGTAGTGTCCAGTTACTCATCCTAGTAACATACTCATAGTTCCTCTTCTCATTTCTATATACATAACATCCTTAACCTTATAGTGATTTATTATTTTTCTCAGCATTCTAATCTTAGATTGATGTTAAATAAGCTGACTGATTTTTATTTCTCTATGTCCTCCTTTCAGAGGTACGATTTAGGCTTTGTCTCATTTTCAGTCATCAGAAATCCATCTCAAGGGTAACTGATATTTCCTTTTGTGGTGAGGCTGAACGTGCAGTGAGCACCTGGTTTGGTGGCTCCCAGTTTTAGAGGGGCTACAAAGAAATTGGAGAGGGTTGGAGAGCTACTGAGACCTAAGTCTGGGTCTTTACATGTATTTCCACTGAAAGTGGTTGAAGGAACAAAGTTTGGATAGCGTGCTGGAGGGGAGGTTAAGGCAGAATTTCACAGCGGTGTGCAAATGTTTGACAGACAGTTTCAAAGATGATGTAGACAAATTTTTATTGATAATGCCAGGTGATACAGTTCATGTGCATGTGTGTATGGCTACCCGTACAGATCATGGGCACTTAGGAGCACTTATGCAGACAGCACCAATGGCCTCATCCCCTTTCTGTGTGGAAAAGAAGGTGACCTATTAGTGAGAAAGTATTTTTATATCTATGAACAAGGTGGATGTACAACTCACAGAAACTGTCTGCCCAGTGACTGTTCTGAGATCATAGTCTTCTCAGTTGCAGATACATGGGCTGAGCCCCTGAGTCTGCTCTAATGCTGCTTCTTTTTCAGGAGCCCTTGTCTTGTTTCCACCTGCTGTTTTTTGCCCCTGGGCTCCTCTAGGCTTGTGCAGATGGGCTTTTAATGGACTGATAGCTTCTCTGGTGGGCCTAGGAGTAGCTGGGTAGTGGATTATTTGGGATCTCCTTTCTGCCACTGTTGGTTTGAGCATTTTTGTCAGTGTGAGGATGAGCTTCTGTCACATGCCTTAATGTCTCACTGAGATGACCTTTTCATCAATGGTATTAACTGTTTTCTGTCTGTTCACAATTCATTTTTCAGCCGTGCACAGTAGTAGAAACATACTTGAAGTTAATGGCTTTCCATTCCTGTGATGTTATGGATCAGTTAATTTTTAAATGAACTTTACACAAAATATAAACATCTTTGCTCTGCTTTCTCTTATGGCTTTTTCTTATTTCTTCCTTGGCTTTTTCTGATTTTGTTTCAGTGTATTAGTAGTATACTTTATTAATTTTTTTCCTGCAGTAAAATTGGGAATCTTCACTTTCTTCTATTTCCCAGGGATTCTCTTTCTTGGAATTCATTGCTTTCATTCCACTGCTACAGGAATCATAATCTCCGTGTTTCATGATTTGTGTTGCCCAAATTATATTGTACCTTTACATTTTCCAACTTCAAAAAGATGTCCATTAGTTTCAGTCATAAGTGGTAGGATAAATAGCTTTGTCTATCTTGAGGTTCTTATTCCCCTGTTAAAAGTAAATAAAAAGAAAAAGCAACCAGACATGACCTTACTCTCAAAAAGAATGGGACATATTTAGTTTGTTGTCTTATTTTTAATGATCCAGACAGTACCAGCAAGCCTGCCTTCTCATCCAGGCAACCGAAATTTACTCCTTGATGTGCAGTACACCACCTTGCTTTTTTATCGTTCTTGAGCAGACTGTGCCTTCCAAGAGAAATGTTTTAGGTATGTTTTATCCTCCTAATCTGATCTACCAGTTTTGAAGATGAGACTTCATATTTTTTCTTTTATATTTTCTTTGTTTCTTTCACATAGCTAGTCTCAAATATCTGCCATTTGTTTACATACTTTTTTTTTTGTGACTGCTTACGTCTGTATTTAATACTTGTGTTGATTGAAGAGTTGAAGTATAAAACCAGTAAAAGTCAAAGAATTCAAAAATTAATAGACGAGTATAGATGCATGAGTTGTAGGAGGAGGCAAATATATCAAAGAGGAGCATGTGTCTGTTGGCCTTTTGACATGCTCTTGAGAGTCTCAGACATGCTTTGGAGGCATGCTCTGGGAATCTGTCTGCTGGGATAACTGCTGAAGAATACTTTGGATGCAACTTCAAAAGGTATGTCTGCACTGTCTATTCCCAGAAACACAGAAGGCAGAAGTTAAAGCTAGTATATGGTGTTTGGTGCTGTGGTTACTTCAGAAATATTTTTTGGCTTCACAACTTCCTCCAAACTAGCTTAGGCTGAAGGTGATGTAGTGATTTGGAACAAATTCTCAAACTCTTCAGTATACTATTCTTCATGTGAGTAGATTCAAAGAATACAATGAGAGAGAAGTTTTTGCAGGTGAATGCTCTTATCACCTCCACCTTTCTACCTGCCCCTGTTTTCCAGAAACCTTTTTCAATCAGGAGAAAAACACTTCCCTCAAGTATTTTGGAGCTGTTGGTTGTTAGATATTATGCCTTCATCAGATAGACTTTTGAATTCAGAGTTCATCAGTTTCTGTTGATTAACTTGTCCAAAGGAGAGGAGGCTGAAAAAATGAGTTTTGAAGTCTCAAAAGCAAGTTGTGTGTGTTTTGGTTTCTTACATTAATAAGGCTTGTTATCTTAAAACTACCACTAAAAGGACACAGACCGTACACTGTCTGACTGAGCTCAGAATGTGTGGGGAATAAATTAATACAAGTACTTAAAGAAAGGTATGTGTTTTTTTATGTTAGTAATTATTTTAATGCCGCCCTGTGTGTAAATGTTGTGCCATACTTACCTTGAAACAATTTAATTCTGCAGAAGGCAGATTTATAATTACAACTGACTTGGAATGTATGGATACCACTAGCTATTTAATGGAGTTTTGAAAGCAATGAATTTTTGTCTTCAATTTTGACATAACTCATTGGGGATTAGTTTATTTTGTTTACCCAAGCTATTTTTATAATTCTTTCTCTATATAAACACAGTAGAATGTTGATGTGGTAGTTGAATAGCATGTTAGTTACTGTACTTGCACGTGCTTGAGGAACATCCCTATTTTCCATTTTGTCCACTATATATGTAAAAAGAAACATGAATCTGAAATAAGTTGTGCTTTCTATGCTTTCTACTAGTGGATATATTAATGATGCTAATAAGTTTTTTTACTATTACATTTTTTTACAAGAATGATTATACAAAATACTACAACTTTGGTAAATATTATCACAATCTTTTAGAAGTTGAGCATAATTAATCCTTCGGAGTAATTTCATTGTGTATTTTCTCATTTGTTAGTAGGTGTACCCAAAGCACTCAGTTTCTAACCATTTCAGCCTGCCAAAAAAACATATACACAGTCACACATGGCTTTAGTTTACTCTGGAAAACTGGAACTTGCTACCACTTTTTCCTTGTCCTGTTCAGGTAGTTCATTATTTTGTTGACAGTTCGGTTCCATTAATCTGGTATTTTTGGGAAAATTGCTTGCAGACCTTACATTTCTCTATTGAAGGTGATCAAATAGGCATTTGAATCCCTCATGTAAATGATGTCTTAAAGTTAAAATAAAATCTACTTTCCAGAAAGTAACTGTAAAACTATTTTATGCAAGATTTCATGTGGGATACCTTAATGGTTGAATAATAAATTTTACCTCATAAAAATGAAATTCAATAATACAGTAGCTTTCTCAGCGCAGTAGCATCTGGTTGAATCTCATGAGAGCCAATATTTTCCAACTCATTAGGATCATGTCGTTCTGTATGTCGTCAACATTGACTTAGCCAAGCTACCTTTACTTACATAACCGCCAAACTATTAAATAGGTCTCTTGTGGAGTGAAGTCAAATATTCCTCTTATTTTGCTTTTGCCTTGGAAGAAGAGAAGAAAATGTACATACTGTAACATTTAAACATCTGGTCTAAACCACATCAGGGTAACACTGAGGAAAGTAACTGGATTCAGTATTCTTCCCAGGTGTACATATAAAAAGGGGTTGCGGAGCTGCTGCATAGTTCTTTTAACCACTTAGGAAAAAGACTGAAATAAGTGACTTGCTTTTCTAATACCCCCTGATTTTAAAACTGCATTTTTCCTCTTACCCCTACTCCCTCACCACCAAACCCCAAAACCCAACAAAAGCCTAGAATAAAACCTAATATAGGCTGTTAAGCTCTAATTGCTTCCTTGCAACATGCTGGCATTTAATCTTAGTTTGTTCCACATAATGTGATCAGTTTGGGCACTCATTTTGTAGACTGTGTGTCTTCAACTTTCTGTTTAAAATGAAAGAGTGCCTTCTCTTAAGTAATAGCTTGAGTGTGGCATGACACAACTGTATGAAATGTGCACAGTATAAACTGTTTACTTTCTTGCATGGGTGATTGTACCTGCCTGTCTTTATCCTTCATGTAGGCTTATGCCTGCAGTATGTTAATAGTATTATTCTTATACATTTTACATTGCTATGAAAGTCTGAAGATTATCTGCACTAATTTCATATATATATACAGTGTGGATAAGCAAACCAAGCACAATTCTTTATCTTAATACATAGAACGTGATACACTTGTACACAGCCTTTTCTTTCCTCTTATAGTAGACGTTTTCAGTAACGTTCTTAAGTCTTGAACTGACTTAACCTGAAAATAGGGTAGATGGGACATGACATCACTTCAGTGTGTAATCAGTACTGTTTAGCGTAAGTATCTTCTTAATAAAAAACCTGCTTGAAATAAAGATTCTGTAATGACCTGAGAAGTAACATATGAAGCAAGCACATAAATGTATAATTATAATTACATTTTGAGTTTTTCTTTTGTAATTTGGGTGCAGTTCTTTGCTACGAAAATAAAAATCCACAGTGTTCTGATTTGATATTGCATACTGATATGAATACTTAGGTCATTCATGCCTAACTTTTATCTGTAATGTTGTGCTGAAGAATCTAACATAAAAATCCACTTGAGACTTTTGAAATGTCTTTTGTGGTAAAAGTGAACATATGCAAAATGTCAATAGCACAGTCAAGGAGGAAGAATATCAATAAGTTGTGAAAGGAATGCATACATACATAAAATCTATATGCATGTAAACATATATAAACTTTCTAAATTGAATTATGTTTTCAAATTCTAGTAGAGCATTGTGTTTTTTTGGAATTAACAGCAAATTCTTGCTGGGTATGTTGGTGGGCTACCAAAAACAAGACACCTAAGCCTAGAGCTATAAATAGTGCCCTTCCATTAGAGCCTGTAGTTTATTTGCACAAATAGTAATTGAAGCTGTAACGGAGAGCACCTGTCTTGTTTGGTCAGCTGTTAACTTTGTTATTTCATGTTTTATTAAGAAAGGTGTGTTTGGACAGCAAGGGTGTAAGGCTGCTTTTTTTTGCCTTGTTCTAGCTGCTGGGTACATCAGGTGAAAAACTCTAAATCTCCCCTACAAGGAGTGTGAGGTGATTTCCTTAATAAGAGCAATTTCACGTGCTGAGAAAGATCCTGCAGCACGGCTTGTTCGAAGAAGAATGAGAAGAGCGTAATGGCTCATGAATCTGCTGCATAATACGAACTGGAAAATTTCTGAAAAGAGTGCAGAGCAAATGCATGCCAAAGGTTCAGAGTTAACAGGAGGAAGGATTCTTTTTTGAAGGAGGACCCAAGGAAGTTGGTGTCAAATTTAGGGTCAGCTAGGAAGCCATCAGTGACTATTACTGAATGAAGGAGAGTGGTGCAGTGGTATTTTTTGGTGCCCACCTTTTAGGAAGAGGGTGACCTGACTCATATGACAATTGGCCAGTGATTAGCACTACTTTTCTGAAAAGCAAAAGCAAATTTCTTTTCCTCTGGGGAAAAAAAAACCAACAAACATATATCAGAAAATTGAGGTCACAAGGGACATTATGAAGTTGTTTGCATAACAGATTTTTTTTTTATTTTTTACCATTAAAGTACTACATTTAATAAAAATGCTTTGATTCTTGCATAGCATTAAAAGAAGTTTGAACATCTTGTAGCATAACTTCATTATTATTATAGAGAAATTTTGCAGTTTGGAAAGTAATGACTGATAAAAGTTTTTGATCTTGTTGATGGAAGAAATCTCATAGAATCATAGAATGTCTTAGATTGGAGGGGAACTTAAAGATATCTAGTTCCAACCCTTCCCTTTCCCCCCGGGGACAGGATTACTACCCACCAGATTACACTGCGCAGGGCCCCATCCAACCTGCCCTTGAACACCTCCAGAGATGGGGCATCCAGTACTTTTCTGGACGACCTTTTCCAGCACCTCACCACCCTCTGAGTAAAAATTCTTCCTGACATTTGATCTAAATCACTCCTCTTTTAGTTTAAAGCCATTCCCCCTTGTCCTATCACTATCAGACCATGTAAAAAGTCGGTCCCCCTCCTGGTTGTAAGCTCCCTCCCAGTACTTGAAGGCTGCAATGAAGTGTCCCTGGAGCCTTCTCTTCTCCAAGCTAAACAGGCCCAAAAAGCTGAACAAACCCAAATGTCAGCAAAGATGATTTTGAATGGACTGGATTACTGCACAATGGGAAATAGGAAGAAAAAAAAAAAGCAGAATGTACAGAACTAAAGAAATTCTGGTGAGAATTCAAGTTAAAAAATGTTTCTATAGGAATAATCTTTACTTCAGGGGAAACGAAATAAGTGATAATCAGAAGCACATAGATATAACAGTAGGCACTTTTATAAACTATTAAAGTTACAAATATGACAGAAGCACAATTTCAAATGTGATACTTAAGTCTGATCTTCAGATTTGCACTTATATAGTGCTGTCTTGATCTAATAGAAGTTGCAATTAAAATATGACAGATTATAGATACCGCTACTTAAAACTTATTGTAGTTGTGCCTGCACTACTAGTAATTTATGAAATGAGTATACTGTAGAATTACTTTTGCATAATGAGCTCTAGTTAATTGACACTGAAGATGACTTCCAATGTTATGTGACCTCTTTGTGGGGAATGTTTTTTTCTTGTGACAAACTAAGATGGCAAGGAAAGTGTGTCCATGATGAGATACCACAGTATTACATGTTGTGATGTTAGTTGTTGGTCTGAACCCTCAGGTGATGTATTATATTAAATCAAGGTTTTTTAAAAGCTGCATGTGTTTAGTGATAGTTTTTAAACCTAGAGATTATAGAAGCAACTCCCAGTTTTTAGTTGTGTAGATATTCAAGAAGAAAATACTCTTTGTAGTAAGCTATTTTTAGGAGAATTGTGAAACAGTTGAATTGCAGACTGTATGTGAAGTGGTTATTGTGACCCTTGCAATAAAGACTGTATTTTTCTGCATGTCTAGTCTACTTCATAGTTACAGAATAAGATCCATTGCAATAAGTTAATGATGAAGAAAATTGAACAGTTAAATAATATAGGTATTTGTAATACTGTCTTCTGTTTCTAGGAGTTTTCTTCTGAGCTATTAGAAGTGTCTTGCTGTATTCTGAGAGGGATTTTCAGCAAATGTTGCAATAACGTGATAAGTCATTTTTTAAGGACTGACAGGTAAAGGAAATAAAGTTGCAGGCAGTGTAAACTAGAATGTTATCTGTCTCTCTAATGGAGGACAAAAAACACGTTTTTACTGGAAGGCAGTGACCTGCAACTAGAGCAGTGCTTTGACCATGAATTATTTAGGTTATACTCCTATGTCTGCAGAGGTGGGCAATTCCTTTGGGTAAAAATTCTATTTCTATTGTGCAGAAAAAACCTCGAAAAAGCACATTGTAGTTTACCAGGAATGCAAATGCATGGTAGTATAAACAAGCAGATACAGTTAGGCAGAAAAAATTAGGAAAACAGGTTCTCAGGAAACTACTGCAAGCAAAAGAATTTTAAGATGCACATTAAGTAGTTTTGATTTTGTATTTGGAGGGGAATTAGAGAGGAATAAAGGAAGGAGAATGTTCTATTACTGTGCTATTAAACAGTATACAGTAAAAGCACCTTCTTAGTTTGTAATGTGAAAATCTGAGTGAAGTATAATAGCAAAATTAAATATGGCACAGCAGATGTAACTACTTTGATCCCACTTTGAAGTATTATGGAAGCATAGGAAAACAGTCATTGGTTTTTTTTTTACTGTTGTGCTTTTTTTCTCATGAATAAAAATGCATATCATACTGTACGTGATACGATAATTAAAAGCACAGATTCTGAGAAAGTGTCAGACTTCTGTGTATGACCACAGTTTCAGCTTCTGAGTTTTTGGAGCTTTGGCTAATGCAAAGTAAGAGCTCCTACATCTGCTTACCATCCTTCAAAGCATACTTTGGAACCAAGGCAGACATTCACTCTGAGAACGTAATCAGAGCTGTTTTCAGAAACACCTTTGTTTTAGTTGGAGATCATCTAAATAAGCATGGTCCCCAGCCTGAGCTTAGTTTCTTTCTGTTGAGATTACATCATAAGGCTGGTATGGATAAAGATCAAACAAATGTGTTTTATTTTTCACTTTTTTTTTTTTTTTTTTTTTTTTTACTTTTTCACCATCATCTTCGGGCAATTTTTTGTTTTATTTTGAGAGCAACGTATTAAACAAATCCAGATATTACACCTCCTTATACTTGTTTTTCCTGTCTTTTACACCCAAATTTGTTGCTGCACCTCATTCTTGATCTTTTCCTTCTTTTATGTCTGATCCCATTCAACCCTCTTCTTCTTTATGGAACATCTTTGTTCTCATCTTCTTCCTTTTCTCTTTTCTCTTTTGCTTTGCCACTTTTTCTGATTAACCTTGTTTACAGTTCCATTTGATCTTTCTTGATTTGTGTTATAGCAAATTTAATTTGCCATTTATTGAGGGAAAGTTGAATTGAGAAGCGCAGTAATGTATCTCAAAGCAATATAAATTGTACTGAAAAGTTGAATCTATTGTTAATATATTTTAATTGACCTCAAGATGATGTTGTATAACAGTCAGTTTTCAAACAGTGGTCTTTTAAAAATCTCCACTTCTGTCTGAGAAGCAGAAAGGTGGGAAGAAATGGTGCAGAACTGTGTACAGCAATGGAACAGCTGGAACTAGGAGTCCTTGTTGGCTATATTTGGTGGCTATTTGCTATATTAAAAATAAAATAAAATTAGTACCTTTTTCTTCTGCACCTTATGATCTTCTCACACCTGTTCCCAATTCTTCTCTCAGCGAATAGCTTCTGTAGGAATCTTAGAATAGTTCAGTTGGAAGGATCCTTCAATGACTATCTAGTTTAAAGCGATAAAGTCTTATCCCAAGCAAGAAGTAAGGTATTTGTTTGTCCAGCAGTAGTGATACATGTGGTGAGAGGAGTCCAACTGGAAGTGTCACCCTGAAAAACAGCAGATGTTATGGCCATCAACTCTTGTACTAGAGCAAGTTTGACTTCTCTGCTGAATTGAAGATATTTTTTGGGGGGAAGTCAGATATTTGAGGTTTCTACTACTATCCATCTTCCAGAAGGTTCTGTCTTCAAGAAGATCCTTCTTGAAAAATACCTGGTACTGTCTTAATCTAGTTGGTGTGAGCTCAGTGGATTTTACTCAAGCTATCTGGTGTCTTTAGATATCAGTTTATGTGGCAAAAAATTGTGCTCCAAATAAAGGTGACTGTCATACCGCACTGCTCGATAGATGGGTCGGTCTACTCAGCTTTCTGAATTTATATTCTCTGATATTTTGTCTATTGAAAGAATATAATGAATTCTGTTTCTCTTCTTATGTATGATTGCTACTCCAAAAGTAATGCCTCCTGTTCTATGTGTTTTATGTTGACCCACAACATGAGAGGTGGATGGTCGTGGTATGGCAGTTAAAAGTTGAACCTTCCCACCAATATTCCGTTCTTGTTGCTGTATGACAGATGTCAGCAAAGGGGTACTCTGTCTAAATGGCATCTGACATAGAAGGATGCATGAAGCAAAGGGAGTGGAATTGAATTCCTCCATATGGAAAAAATTCATTGAATTATTAAAGTTGGAAAGATTACTAAGATCATTGAGTCCAGCCATCAACCCACGCCTGTGACTGCTCCAGACAGTGTCACTTAGTGCATTATCTATGCTTTTCTTGAAAACCTCCAGGGATGATGACTCCACAGCCTCCCTGGGCAACCTGTTCCAATACCTCACCACTCTTTCTGAGAAGAAATTTTTCCTAATATGCAACTTGAACCTCCCCTGGCACAGCTTATAGCCATTACACCCATTGACATTCACTGATGCTGGCTGAATGTTTATGGAGACCAGACAGTGGATGTGGGCATAGTTAGGCAATGTGTGGTGCATTTCAGCACTGACAATGGCAGCAGTGGTTCACCTCCACTGGTGCAGATTTTTATGACTGCAGGCATTCAGTGTCTTGTTCATTGCTGGTGAAAATACATGGCTAATGGTGGTGACTGTTGAAAATTAGTGTTTTGTAGCTGAGAATTTGCTCAATCAATTAGTGTTATTGTTCTCTCTGAATCTGTTGTAGTTTCTATGGAATTAAATAGGAGCCATTACTTTCAGAGTGGGTTACGTACATCAACATATCTCAGAAACCCAGATCTCAGATAAATTTTGTCATACAGGATTGCACTCTTTTTAGATACTTAGATTTCTTACCAGTAAGAAAATTGCTGCAGTAGGCATCAATGACAGGAGGAGTTTAATTAGAAGAACCTGATTCTATTCTTTGCTTGGTGGGAAGGCAAATTTCAAAAGGGTGACTGATGTTAGGAATAAAATAAATATTTCTCAGACACCTTTGGATATTGTGCGAATCTGGTGTGATTTGCTCTCAGTCCTTTTTTGTCCAATTGAATGGTGATGAGTAGCAGTCCTGATTGCCAGGAGGGAACAAAATCTTCTCATTTCCCAATGTGAGTATAAGGAAGAAAAAAAAGTTCTTCGTTATGATTTGTTACAAATCAAACAATCAGGAATAGAGATAATTTTTTTTTTTTAAACCAGTTGCACTATCTCATGCTTTCCCGGAATTTTGGGGCGTGCTTGACAGTGAGTATTTGCTGTTGTAAGTAGTAATGTACTATTGTATTTTCCTTGCAATTAAAGCATTGTTGGGAGTAAGTATCTGACTGGCAAGTTTAGAACTGTAGGACATACAATGTAAAACACCTTCTATGTATCTATTATACTTAATTTTTTTTTCAAATTCTTTTAGTCCCACTTAGCTTCTAAAGAATAATACTTTTGCATGTATTCATCAGCTTTACAAACGTGGTGAAATTGTTCTATAGTTCGGAGGGGGGAACTGTGCTATTCTAGACATACTCTTAGGAAATTGCATCTAAGAATACACTGCATGCACCAGCAAACCCAGATCACTTCAGAGACGTTAGGAATCCATAGATATTTGTCTTCTCTTTTTAGACTGACTGAGCTTTAAAATAAACCTTTGGGGCACTGACGTAGCAGCATTTGCAGTTCTGTTGAAAACTCATGATTGCATCTTGGTATAGCTCTCGTAGCTCCTGGTTTCACCAGTTAACTCTGTATTCCGTTCAGGGGACTTAGATTAGGTGACTGTGATCACCAAAGTGCTAAGCACTTGATCTTCTGTCTTTCAAGAGAGCTTTTTATAAAACTTTCTTTGATGTGTATTTCTTGTCCAGGCTACTTTCCCAGTGGGAACGCTTTTATGCTGCTATCCATTCATATGTTGCTGTATTCCATATGTTATCAATGAAACACAGCTTGCCAGCAGATTTGGGCTTATCACCAAGGTAGTACCTCTACCTTATTATACTTTTTTAATTCATAAATTTTGCCTTCTGTAAATTTGCACAAAGACTCCTAAATATTACCTAAATATAGGAAGGCAAAAAAAAAAAAAAAAAAAAAAAAAGCTGGAAAAGAAAATGGTGCTTTATTTTTTGCTCATCTCATGCCCTCCCAATTCCTTTGCTGCTTCAATTTGTATATGATTTGTCAGAGTTCAAATATAAACTTCTAAGGGAATTTCTAATTATGTTAGTAAGAGACTGATGATGTGTTTGCTTCCTGGGCATTTATAGTATTTATAGAATCTTCTACCCTAAAGATCTGTGAGTCTTGAAGTTTTAATATGCCATCCTGAATATCTCTTTGGAACTTGAGTCTGCGTGTCATTTTTGAGAATATTAGCTTTATGACACCACAAAAGTATTGCAGAAGTCAGTTTGAAAATTGTACAAAGAATGGCAAATAAAAGCCCCAAACAAACCCAACAAAAAACTTGGTGGCACGGTATTGAAAGGACCCTAGTGATGAGAGGAGACCATGTTATGGTTTAGCAGCATGAAGTACAGAGAAGATGAAACAAGGGATGCTCTGATACATCAGTGTTCTCTGAATCAGTAAGCAGAACTGTATTTGTGGTAGGCTCCTATGCTTCTCAGAGCAATGAATCTTGAATTTGATTATTGTAGGAGATAACAAGCTAAGAAATGATTTTGGTGTGTCTGGTGACTGGTTTTCCCAAGCTTAAGTCCTCTTTGAAGCCATGATGAAAGAGTGATACTGTCAGATGACTTCACAATGTGATTTGGTATGTTGTATCAAAAAGGGTCACATTTGCAATTTGTTCTTCCAGCTTTTTGAATTTTGGGAAGTAGTCCTACAAGCAACTCATTTCTAAGGCTTCCTTACCTTCTTTTCTCTCCTGCAGTGTGACTTATAATTGCTGCTCAAAAGAATGGTGACAAAAAGGTGAATAGACACAAGAAGTAAAATACAGCCTTCAACTACTGTATAATTTTTTAACAAGCTCTGATACTGTATTGTACTTCCTTTGAGACTTTTTTTATTAATACGTTGTTAATTGTAGTGAGTCAAAGTCTTTCTAGCAATTCACTCAAAAGGAAAAAGATACCTCCCTCAGTTTCTATAAAACCCATATCAGTTTTCCTCTGCACTTCAGAATTATACTCTATTTCACTGAAGTAGTACAGAGTTTTCTTTGCCTTAGTTCAGTAGAAGACTTCTTAATGCAATTGCAGATCACAGTTCTGAGCCATCGTAAGCTCATGGTTGCGTAAAAAGCACTCTGGACAGAGCTTACTGGGTAATCCTCAAGAACTTGTTGGCCATAGCATCAGGGCACTTTTTTCTTTTCATAAGTCATTTTAAGTGTTATTTATGGAAAGGAATGAAAATATCTTTTAACTTCCGTGATTTACTTTTTCTTTTAAAAATACTGAATATATATGTACCCTTTAGGCTAAATCCCTGCATTGAGGCGAGGAGTTCTTTTCATTCCTTGCATTTTTTTGTCTTTACTTTCATTGATTTTTAAACTTATAAACCAGATGAGTGTAATACTAAGAAATTATCCCTTGTCAGGTTAGCTCTGTACATTGTCTGGTGCCCCCAGACTTGACGTGCAAATGCAATTTAAGTCATTATTTTAACATTCTAAAAGCCACTGATTAAGTCTGATGTGGAATTTGAAGTGGAAGATGGAACTCTTAATAGAAATTATTCTCAAGACAGGAAGGCAAATCTACTGGTATTCAGGGCAACTGCATTGTGTATTGGAAGTGAAACTCTCTTGTCCAGCAAATTCAGGTGTAAGAAGTTCCAGAAACAAAAACGAATTTCAATTAGAAAACACTTTTTTATGTTTATGATTGTCAGTGACTGAAACAACCTACTGAGACTGCAGGGTTTCTATTTATTTATTTATTTACTGATAAATTCATGCTGCTGTTTAAGTACAAAAGACTAATCCTATGGGCTTTATTTTGTAAGAATTGAGGCTGAATGATCACAGGGCCTCCCTCTTTTCCTTTTTGTCCTGTGTTACTTGATGCTTCGCAAATTATTTTGTTTGAAATGCTGGTTCACCCACATCTCTAAATGTAGCCAGCTGATTTCTGAACTGTCCTTTTAATTAGACTGAATCTATTTAATGCAGTTGACTCCTGCTAGCTTTTGGTGCTAGGTGAAGTTGCATATTTGCTGTTGTTTTTGTGTGTAATTTGCATCTTGCTATGTTTATTTTTTCTTATTATCAGGCTTCTGTTGCATATTATCCTAGTTAGGATAATTTAGTTAGGATTCTATTAGGATAATAATAGTTAAGGATTCATCAGTGATTTCTGTGTGTTGATTGAACAATGAAATGTTTCATCTATATGACAAGAATATGGTCCTGGAATAACAAATCATAAGAGAAGTTTACAAAACATGTTGACTGTGACATGCTACAAAGGGTGAACCATCTTTCTTTTTCTTTACTAATTATTTTAAATAAAAGCTATTAAATTATGTTCAGGTAAACTCCATTAAACTGTCTATTTCAAGTTATTTAAAAAAAGAAAAGAAAGCAACAAAAAATCTGCTTTGTACTTACTCGGCTATTTCATGTACTACTGAAAACATTCTTTATGTTTTTAGGAAACTGTCAAAAACAGCTAATAATCATCTCTGTAAGTATTGAAAGTACAACAGATTTTAATTTTAGACACTGGCAATAATGAACCTCCCTTTGAAAATGGTGATTTCCATTTTTATTGTTAGGTGTTTATATCTAGATAATTAACATAGATTTTGCTTTGAATAATTTCTTGCTGACAAAGGAAACTTCTTGATACTTAAGAAAAAATAGAATAGACCATTGTCTCAGCAATGTTCTCTCAAGGTGTGCTTCAGATGTTCTGGGAAGGAGATGGCTTGGAATTGTGTGTTTTCGAGGATTTCTGATATGATTTCATATTGTTTCCTCATTATGGAAGTTAAAGGGTTGGTGAATTGTCATGTAATAGAAGCCTTTTGACTCATACAGTTATATTTGTTTGGGTTTGAACTTGCAGTTGTTCGGTCATTGACCCCTTTGTTGTCAGAAAGGTAAAATAATTTTTCTAACTTTCTGTCCTTAGTATGTGCACCTAACTTTGTTGGCCTTGGAATCTAAATTCATCAGATGAATTCCTCAAGCCTACTATGAGTTACCTGTATTTTATCCAGCTTTTCACGCTGCAACGTAAAGTGCAGTGCTACTATACTTAGTTCCATGACTGCTTCTTTGTTAAAGAAAAAAAAAAAGAAATAACAAACAAAAAAAACCTTACAGAGTACGTAAAAACAACAGGGTTGTCCTTTAGATCATTCTCATCTGTGTTAAGAACTGTTTGATATTTAAGTTGTAGTACTCTGTTTCCCAACAAAAGTCATGTGACGTCAGCAGTGAGGTGCAATAAGAGCTCTCTTAGGATTACTTTAAATAGAATGGAAGACTTTGGGTATATAAGGTTGTGTGGCCTTGAATGTGATTTTTATTTGATATATGAGCTGTGACATAGCTATTGCATGACTGAGATGTGCCTGTAAGCGATGCAGTGTACAGATGGGGTTTCTCTGAAACAAAGCCAGCGACTAAATCTGAATGTGTTCATTTAAACGGTAAAGAATACTTCATAAAAACATATGGAGACATTTCTATGCTTTTCATTAAATAGATTTCTTGCTCCTTACACACTTTAAATGATAGTTCATGCTAATGTGTCATTTACCTGAATCAAAGTTCCCTATGCATTTGTGTAGTTAGGTAGCATTTGTATTACGTTTTGAAGATTTTATTTAAAAATGCACAGAATGTACTTTTCTATCTTGTTATTCCAGTCTTTCAGGCTCTCAAAGGTAAAATATTCATGTATACAGAACCATTAAAAAAATCCTCACCCTCACTATTATGCATTGCAGAATATACAATTTATGATTTAGAAGGAATGTCAAATGATAGTTGCTCTGCGTGATTTGACTTACATGGTTTTTGAGGTCCATTGAAATGAAATATAGGATTATGTACAGTTAAGGAAGAAATTTATGCCAAATGTTTATGAAGAGTATCTCAGTCTTCAGAAGCATGGATGCTGAAAATGTGCAGGGATCATAGAGACCCACAGCTGAGCAGGGACTTCGTATGTGTTGCTATATAAATAGGTGCTAATGACAAGTGTGTGTGTGATATAATGGAATGGTGAGTAAAAATATGAATTGATAAACATATATTTAAAATATAGTCTTTATGAGGCTGAAGATGATGTAAATGTCCTTTTTTTTTTGTAATGTAAAAAGAAAATGGGTAACTAGAGAGTGCAAAGAAAATGTGTGAAGCTCATATGAGAATTGAAGAAAGAGGCTTTTTATTGAGACAAGAAAAATTTCATCTCTTTCTCCCATGAATCGAAATAATCTTCCAAATCTGTGTACTTTGAAAGGAATAGTGATTTGGGTATAATCACTTTAATGGATACTGAAATTACTCTGTACAAAGAAATGTTCTCGTTTCTTTCTTAATGTGCATTTTGTTTCCT
>PPHD01013550.1:0-17254 GCA_002909625.1 Bambusicola thoracicus | reverse complement strand
TTGAAGTCCAAAATTCAGTAGTTCACATCATTCACAATTCCAGACTACACTTATGTCAGCACTTCCTACACAATTAACTGGGAAAATATAATGCCTTGTGTCCCTATCTTCCTTATCCTACTTTTAATAGAGAACAGTATTATAGTTTAATTGTGAAATATCCCAAACAAACTCTTTAAATGACAAATAAATTGCATAAATAAGAACAGTGAATATGTATTCTTTTCTTCCCTCCTTACAATAGATTTCTTCTGTATACACTTAGCAAAAAAAGGAGATTTGTTCCAGTCTGAGAAGTATTATCCTGTTTGATTTTAATGTTTACGATGGTGAACTTCATTAATAGTGGTGAAACGACAGTCAAAATTCTTACAGAACTCTTAAGCCAAATGTAGAACTTGGAAGCACTTCAGCACATCAGTGATGTGTCAAGTAATGAGATGTGCAGAATGAAGATGCTTTTATGAGAAAAACTTTCTAGATAGGATTATAACCTAAAATGTGGATTAGGGATAAAGATAGATTCAAATTATTGAAGACACAGGATGAACTCTGGTACTAAATGAACAAATGAATCGGTCATGAAGCACAAAACGTGACTGAAATTCAAGAACCAGAAGGACTACAAAGTTCCTAAATTAAGGAACATGATGGGCCTCCAGACTGAGCCTTCAGCTCTCTTCAAGTCTTCTTCAGTCACTTCTTTCTTATTGTGATTTACAATTGTACCTCTCATTTCTGAGGGGGTCCTGAGCAAGCCGTGGGATGATGCATCAGCTGTACCAGTAACAGGAAAATATTTATGGAGTAGTTGATAGGAAAAACACACAGCAAGAGGAAAGGATTAAAGAAGACCAGACGACATCTCTCTCTGCAGTTGTCAGTAGGAGGCTGCACAGCAAAAAAAAAAAAAAAAAAACTCCAAGAAGTTTTAGCCTCACTTTATTCTCAAGAGGCACAGACACAATGATACCTATTCAGTAGACCAAGCCTCAGAAAAACAGAGAATTATACTTCACTCTTTCTCTTTCACATACATTGTCAAACAGAAAACAAGAGGGAGTTTTTGTAATAAAAAGGAATTGTATATTTTTGTATTCTGAACATATTAGAAATGCCAAACTTTTATTCATAGCATCTATGTGGTAAGGCCTCTCAAAAGATAAAGAAAAATATTTTACTAGCCTGAATCAATACTAGACTTTCTCATCAAACACTGCAGCACTTTATTCTTATAGGCTTGTCTACTGTTTGAAACCAGTGCCATCACATAAATCAGTTTTTGGTGTTTTCTTATTTAACAGCAACAATTTTCCTTGCAGTTTTAGTTGTAACAGTGTTCACATATTGGTCTCTTTAAAGTATTTCCAGTGCATGTGTCTCTCCTCTGCTTCTATCTTTGCAAATAAAGTCCCTGCAAGTTGTAAGAAAACACTGTTGCTGGTGGGCTGTGTCTCTAAACTATCTGATTTCTCTCTCCTTTATTACAAAAGACATTTTTAGTGATCTTTTAATGTGTGAGATAAGCACTTCTTCTTCTTCTTCTTCTTCTTCTTCTTCTTCTTCTTCTTCTTCTTATTGTATCAGCCCATTAGATGCTTCCAAACCAAGCAGGGCAGTACAAACATTTCTCAGGGCAACATCTAGTAATCAGCACTAAGAAATAACTCAAACATAAGTCAAATAAAAAGTACTGATGTAAAGACCGCAAAATAACCCCATTCACTGATTATTTTAAAATTCAAAAATTTTCCCTTAAAAATCCATGGAGATAAAAACAACCAGATTACTGGGACTAAAGATATTACAATGGAGGTATCATTAGAAAAAAAAAATCCCTATAGAATATTTCAAAACATTTTTACTTAATGATTTATTTCTTTTTTTAACTGAACATACTTTATATTAGATGTGATTGAATCAGTACCTTCTTTAGATTATGTCAAAATGACAGGCTATTGCAGTCAGAAAGCAGTGAAGAACACACCCCATTATTCTCAGTGCTAATGAGCAACAGAAAGTAGCACAGATTTTGATATGTGTACATGGTTGGTTGACTTAGGTTTGAGCCATGATCATCTAAAAGAGTATCTCTGGCATGGCATAAGGTGCCACAGCACAAGCCAGTCATTATAGAATGAGATCACTGTGATTGGATCTTTTTGCTTGACAGAGTATAAAATCAGAAAGTGGGACAAAGAGAAGCACAACAAATTAGAGCGGTACCATTACTCACAGTTTCATATTTCATTAATGTTAAGGCTTACATGCCTGAGTAATTTTCATGCATATAGGAAGGACTAACATCCTAATTTCCTTCTGAATTAAGTCACTATTGATTTATCTTGTATTTGTTTTTCTCCTTCATTCTCTTAAAAAAAAAAAGTACAGAAGGGAGTTTGTAGAGAGGAAGACTAAGTTCAGTAATAGTTGCTGTCTCTTGTTTAGGTTGATCAAAGTAACAGGTATCAGGGAATATAATTCTCTTAAGAGAAGACTTACTCTGCTGTGTGACTTAACCGTCACTACTAAGAAGACATTTAAAATTTCTCCTCATCACACTATGCCCAATGGTTCTGATATGGGAGAGTAATCTCTGACAATGGATGAGAATTTTGAAAATGTTACTTTAATGATTACATCTGATAAACAAATAGTTTTCATCTTTGCAAAAAATCAAAATAAATAAAAATAAAAATCCATTGTATTTTAATCATTGTATTAATGCTATAAATTCTGTGCAAAAATAGTTTTCTCGTTTTTAGAATAGTGGTAGTGATTTCAAAATTTCAAAGCAATATGGCTTTATGGTGAGGAACCAACTTGTATATCCCTCTTCAACAGCTTTTTTTCTAGATAAGCTACATAATGTAAAGATAAAATAAAATAAAATCAGTATCTCTTTGTAGGCATCTTAATCCAAGACCAATGTTTTGCAAATGTTTATTTGCAGGTGTAATTACTACTACACCAAGGAGTCCCATTGAAGTCTGAGAAAACTATTAAAGAAGAACGCATCCCAGGCGGCCAGTTTAGTCTGAAGAACGTTGACAGGCTGTTTAGAGAGTACAGCACAGTGAATATTAAAACAGTCTGATATTCACGTAAATTTTTTAGTCTTTCCTAGCAGAAGAGACTCATTACACAGTCTAAAGGTAGCAAACTGAAAGTTTGTTCACTGTATGTCAATCCTGCTTCAGAAATCTCAGCTATAAATTTTTAAGAGCAAAACATAAATGTCTTGCTACTTTTTTTCCCCACTTAGTCACACATTCTTATATATATAGATTTGTAACAAAGAAAACATTATTAGACTTTTCTTTCAAAACAGTTCTAGGCTTTTGAAGCCTCTGTTTTTAGTAATGCAGAATAAAGGTGGATATTGCACTACAAAGACTCCATGAGCAACAATTTCTGAGCTGTCTTGCAGAATACATTTCAGATGGCTAGGTGAGAGAATATGTTTATTGTCAGATGCCTAGCCTCTCTATGAACCCACTTTAAAAACAACAACAACAATAAAAAAAAAAACAACAGAAACCCTTTCAGCACTCATCAATACCCTCAGGTGAAGCAGGTAGGCTTTCAGAAGATCTCCATCATGGTTCTCTTTCATGCGAGTTGCTTCTTTTGACGTTAAAGTGGGAGACAAACTGTATGAAATACGTGTTTGGTTGCATATGCTGAAATTTTAACATAGCTAGCTATGATTCTTCGCTGCAGAGATTCGTATTAGCAGCATGTTCTCCATTACATTTGGCATTCCTTGAGATACTTGAGAAACTAACGGCAGAATGGAAATACATTTTAAATGAAGATGAGACTAAAACAAAGAACCAACTCACAGGCTAGCTAGAAGTGATATGATGGTGGAGAAATACCACCAAATTGGTAGTTGACACAGCAGTGGTACGGTGGGTGCAAATAGGCAGCCAAGAGCTTCCCGTACAAACACTGTCTTTCTTCTACTTTATAAACCAACACTGTGCCTCTTGAGTGAAAGAACAGCCTACACAAGGTCGGAACACGTGTTACACCCACACCAAATGAGTGAGTGGAGTTAAGTACTCACATTGTATAAAATACATTTAACCAAGCGACCAGGGATAAGTAGGTGAACAAAGTTTCTCTTTACTTAGTATCTTGTAGGAAAAACAAGCAAATAAGTCACAAAAGGAAAAAAAGAAGTTGTAGGATAGGGAAACAATTATTTGCTTCAAAATAATGAGAAAAGAACCTCTCACTAGGGAGGGTGGTTTTTGTGGTTTTTTTCTTGATTTTTTCTTTTTTCTTGTTGTTGTTGCTTGTTTGTTTTCCCTGGAAATAGACTACAGCTGATATCCCTTCTACCTTTTGCATTAGTTATTTTAAGAGCTAAAGAAGAATCTGAAAAAAAAAAAAAAAAAAAAAAAAAAGAAAAGAAAAAGAAAGCCACGAATATCCTGCACAGTGCATCACAAAAGACAGTTTGAAAATGTAGTCTTTGTATTCTACAGATATTATTCAAATCAAGCAATTCATGTTGTTTCAGCCTTCTAGACAGAGGTTTCCAACACCTCCAAATTTTATGAGCTGTCACTCATTTCAGTCCCAATGGCACCACACTAAATACGAACTTAATGATCCTGGAAAATATGACTGAAAATTCCTACTATACAAAAAGGTAAATTTAAAACACATCAATAATAGAAAAATAAAGAAAACAAGAATGAACAAACAGGAAAATCCTAACAATTTCTATGAAATAATATTTTTATGCCTTTGGATGCCAGTATACAGTGAAAAATCACAATTTGGTCTTTGCAGGATGAAAATGATTCTCAAAGACAGTAAGTGACATCAACTTAAGCAATAAAGATTATAGAATACCTGGGTTGTTTTATTCCCACTTTAATCCCTTACAATATATGATGTTTCCCATTTCATTGTATTCAAATTTTTACGACAAATCAGAAAAAATTCTGTTAGCAATCAAGTTTTACATAGCTGTTTATACAGGACTTCTAAAAACCCATGCTACTGCAGACTTAGAATTTAAGCACTTTACATTGAAGATTGGGATAATCCACACAATCTGTGCACTTGAAATTCAGTGCACTTCACTGAGAGAAAGCCAGCACTAAGAAGTCAAGTAAAATCACAGATATTGACTCTTTCTTAGGTGTTTTTTTTTTTTTTTTTTTCAATTTCTTTTTCAAGGGGCCCAGAAAGTGGAGAAATTAAATATTAATAATGCTTTCTAGGGCAGTGATCAAAGAAATCTAACACTTCAGCTGAAAAAGAGAGAGAACAAATAGCTACATCTACTGTGTTAATGTGCCTGCCTGCCTGCATAAAACTGATTGAGTACTATGTATATAATACTATGAAGAACTTCTGTCTCCATTTGCTTATACGTTATCATGAGAAGCAGTGGAACTGTTAGAAATAAGTTAAAATGTGTTGGAAAATGTGTTACCAATTTTCCTTGCCTCTTTGTTCTTGTTGTTTTTTAAAGAACATTTGGGAAATTTTAGGTCAAAGGATTCAGCTGATATGAATTAACACACTTCTCAACTTCACTGTAAGCCACTGATTTACAGAAGCCGAAGTATCAGATCAAACCAGAAAGCATAAATAAAACAGGGAGATTTACCCTATATTTATCAAAATGTTCTGTGTTACCAACATGACAACTTTAAAAATCAAATCAACTACTCAGTCTGACCAAGTGTTGTAACAGTTGCGCTTCTATTTATTAGGTATTCAAGACTACTTTTAATTTGATTAATAAATATAAAAAGATAGCATGAATAGTCTATGTCATACTACTGCTCTTTGCTTTATAGTACAAAACCAAGGTATTTTAAATTCATTTAAACTTGTTAAAAATCAATTTATTATTACAAAATTGAGAAGTAATATACTTTTGCGTTTCAACTAATAAAACCTATTAGACAAAATGAGAAGAAGGTTGTCATTACTGATGATGAAACTAGTAACATGGCAGCTGATGTGATTCCTAATGTTGATACACATAATATTAAACCTGATAAGTGTAAGTGCTAGAACTGCAAAGAGTTCTTGCTTAGCATAAAAAGAATGTGAAATGTTTTATTTGAAATGTTTTGTATGAAATTGTTGTGAAATACTTATTTTTAGTAATAGAATGTACTGGCAAAGGACCTTATTTTCACCAAAAAAATCAGCATTCTGATTTGTGATAGCAACCTCAAATTCTTCCCAGCTGAATGGGATTAAAAGACACTTTGTGGTCATCTTCTAAAGATCTGACAGCCCTAGCTCCAGACAAATGTGGTGGGTATCCATACAACATGGTCACCATTACAACTGGTGCTTCACACATTACTTGACAATCAAGCAGGTTCAGCGGAGGACAGTGTAGAACTGAATGAGTTGGACAAGCTATGAACAAGACACCCCTGTGTCCACTTGTTTCTGCTTCTGCTCAACAGAAATTATGACCTCAACTTTTGGATCTACCAGTTTAGATCTTGAGTGCTTGTTCATTTTCTGTGAGGAAAACTGCCTTTAAATGGTAGGATGAGTTATGTTTGTCTTTCAACAAAAACCAGTAAGTGCCTATCTGATCAGACATACTGCCACTATACATGTTGGCTGTTTGTACAGTAGCTAAAAGAAAAGGGAAACAGTTGATAATATCATACCCTTGCTTATGCCAGTGTACAGAAAGTGTCCTTAATTTCTAAAAAAATGAAGTAAGCAACAAAATGAATGAGCAAAAAGCCTACCTTCCAATAACTCCCCCATATTACTAGAAGTGTAATTGCTTTTTTTATTTTCTTAGGTTGGTTTCACTAAGTCCTATTGATTTTTGGAAGTGTCAATTTTATCCTTTATTATTTGGCTCTTCTTATACCATTCTTTCTCTCCAACCTAAAATAGAGTTTTGTAAAGCTTGGGAAGAATGTGAAATATGGCATAAAATAATAATGGTCATAAAAAAAGAGTGGCTCAAATTTTGTGTGTTACTTTCGCAACCTCATTGTAGACATTCAGACAACATGAATCTAACGGATACAGGCTTCATCTACAACAATGCCATTTGCTGTGACTTCTCAGTCTTCTTATCTTGGTACAAGAAGAAAGAAAAAAAAATCTTGCGTCTGTTTTATTCTTTCAGTGTTTTTTCAAGTGCTGAATATGGAGCACAGCTCCGAGGACTGACCAGCTTATATTTAAAATAAAAGTACTTATAATCTATGGAGAAATTCTGGGGAGACCATACTAATATCACCACAAAGAAGAACAATACCTGTGACTAAGCACATGGCTTGTCACTGTGCGTCTGCAATGACATGCTGTTTCTCAAATTCTAAATCTGTCTAAACGTATCACTTAATTCTCAGACAGATGAACACAAAAATGGTCCTTATCGTGAAAGCACTCAACCTGTAACAGAACAATATTAAAACTGCACAAAGTTTTTCTAAAATCAGAAAACTGATTTAAATAGGACCTCCAAGACCATCAATTCCTTATCAAAACCCCCCAGTTTCCTTGCCAATGTTTTGAGTTTAGAAAATCTGCTGTTGATTAATTTTAAAACAATGATCTTTACAAGCTGAGGCTGCAGTGTGAAAAGCAAGCAGATGTGAGAGAAGTGAATGGACAGGGTGCAGTGTTTCAACTGCTCATTCTTTAAAAATCAGGTTAATATTTGTGCCAACAGTGGAAAATAAAGCATGCCAGCTTTCAGCTCTGTCAGAAGATTAAGGACTGTGATTTGATCTGTGATATACAATTTGGGCTTCTTTTCCATGCAACTTCCTTCCAGATCATCTATTTCATAAACATTGACTTTAAAGAAAAAACACCACCACCGCCACCAAACCAACAATTTTCCTCTCCAGAACTGAAATTTAAGCACTGTTTGGTATAATATCCTGAGACAGTGAAACAAATGCTATTTATAACATGCAGTAGTAGCCCACTATCATCAGGTATTCAAGATATATGCCTTCAGCTGCAGCATTTCCCTAAAGCATTCAATCCTTTTAAAGACTCGAGGTTTTTTTGCAGCAGAAGTTAAAAAAATCTTCCTTCTACCTGATTAAGAGAGCTATTTAACTCCCTAAAGGTATTAGATGTTAAATGTCAGGAATAAAGACAAGATCTGAGCCTTGTTTCACAGAAGAAATATTAAAAACACTAGACAAAGTCAGTGTCACTGTAATATGTTGACGAAATTCAGTGTTTGGAAAAGAGCTTTGGTTAAAAGCTGCTGGCTAGGACCTAATCCAGGAAACAGCAAAACCAACACACACACAAAAAAGAAAGAAAGAAAAAAAAAAAAAGTAGAAGAAATCAGCAAGCTGCTTGGAAAAGCTTTTAGAACTTGATAAAGGCTATCAGCAAAGGTTTGTGCTCTCTCATAGTAAAAGAAGCAGGCAGACTGGAAGCCGTTGTGTCTAACCTCTCCACAAAGAAAGATTCAGTGTTAAGCTCTCTCATAGTAAAAGAAGCAGGCAGACTGGAAGCCCCTGTGTCTAACCTCTCCACAAAGAAAGATTCAGTGTTAAGTGTCGACAGGAGGTGAGGGTGGTAGCAGGAGGGACCTTCTGTACAGACTGAGGGAAGAAGCAAATCTGCTTACACATATTAGTTTTATGAAACAAGTAATTTTATGCCTGATAAATAATTAAGAAAAATAAAAGAAACAAAAGACGAATTCTGTCTCTCCTGTGCTGTAGGTCAGGGGCTGTTGAGGGGGTGCAAGATGAGTCAGATCATGACTCAAGAGCACGGCATGGCAGGGACAGAGAGCCACCTTCTGTATTACTCTCAAAGTGGGTGATCTGGGCTCAGCAGTGCTATACTATTAGTCATTTGACTGAATTAAATTTGTGGGACTTTAGAGACTATTTGTCATAAACAAGCAAGGCCATAGAAGTAGAAAAAGGATAAAAGAGCAAAGAGGGAGCAACCATGTGGATGCTCACTCATAACACAGACCTTTTCAAATTCTGGTTGGCTGCAGACTCAAAAAACATGGATAGGAATCACCTCAAAACCAAATCACAGCCTTTAAACCATACAGGGGTTAAAATTCAGTCTGGGTTAGGGTACAATATAGTTCTATGTGAGTTTTATACCTCGCATGTGTTATATGTGAATTACATAACCTCACACTCAATGAGCAGTCTACAATTCTCTTAATGAGCGTGGATCTTTATACTGGTTTCAGTAGAACACGTCAGGTGTTGGGTGTAATACTTATAATTTCAGCATAGGCCTTCATTAACTTCAAAAACAAAATTTCTTCTGTGACTTAATGTTTCCAAGTAAAGAAAGAGTTGCTGAAGGGTGAGGAAACTATATTCCTCCTGCTCAAATGAAGGAAGCTCAGAGACTTTAAAAGTATGGTTAGAAACTCAGACGTTCACAATAACAAGACTAGAGAAATGGAACACTATTACAAAATGCCCTGTTCCAGCCTGAGGGCTCGTCTGCTGTGAACAATTCCTGAATTTTGGCAGGAATACATGCTAGCTTAAATTTGCTTCTGCAAAACTTTGTTTACTTGCAGTTCTTTCTTACTAATCCACAAGCTGTTTTGAGCTACCACTCCCACCATTATTAAAACATATACACAAACCTGAAAAGCATTTAGCTCATGGCTGCTCCATGGTTTTCTTCTTGAAGTCATATACAAACCAAAGGACTCACAGATTTTAATATATTCAATATGATTGAGAGCTATCCATCTTAAAAATGAACAGGATAACAATGAAATTAATTAGAAGCTTTGAATTTTACACCACTGCTATGTGAGGCAAATTACCCTGATGCTAGGATTAAAGAAATCTCAGTTGCATGGTATTAAATTTTTGCTAGAGATGAAGACTTCAACAAGTCAGTGTCAGAATTGTCAGAAAAAATCTCTTATTAAAAAATTTCAAAAAAACAAAGTCTGGAATTGATATTTAGATGTGGCAGTGAGACAGGACTGTAAACAAATATACAGAGAGCTGCAGACCAAATTTAATTATTCATCATTGCAAAAGATGGGCTATGTTGGTTTTAAGAATAAGAAATCATTCATCAGTAAAGGAAAAAAAAAAAAAAAAAATTAACTTTCCAGAACATTTTCTGTTTAGAGAAACGCTACCAGTTGTAACTTCCTTTTCCCTCTCCTTGGCTTGTTTATTAATAAATGTGGTAAGATACAGAGGAACATTCTAATATTTTCTAGCTAGGTAAAAAATAACGCATAGTAGAACAAAAAGAAATAACTTAATTTTCCATCCAGGATGTGCAAGACGTTTTAGCTCAACTGTAAGTTACAGAGGAAAGTAAAAGGGATACTGAGACAAATGTTCTTATTTATTCCTTTTTAAAAAGGTAGCCTTTGTCTCCCTAAGATACAAAACCTCAAAAAATTATTCACCTGGAAAAAAAAAACAAAAAAAAAACATACGCATTTCTGCTGCCCACAGTGTGACATGAAAGTCTACTGAGGGTGCTTAACTAGCAGGAGGAAAGGAAGGGCAATGCAAGAACCGGACAAAAAGGAAATAGTGTGTTATCAAAGGGCTATTAATTGCTCCCAAAGTAAGTGCAAGTGATGATCTTCTTCCTTTATTTACTTGGACATTCCGCTGTTGAATCAAAGAAATGTTGTCTTGGTTGTGCTGAAAGAAAACTGTACCTTTTGTTTCAGTTATTGCCCACTAGACCTTAAGGGCTTTCATTTGATTGCTTTTATAGCTCACTACTGCACTTTAGAAAAAAAAAAAAGAACAGGAGACGGCTCCCAGCATCAGCTTATATGGTTAGTAAACAGGAAAAGAATTACAGAGCAGCGGTTCAGTGATGTTTTGAAGCTTTCATTACTCAGTTGGTCATTCCCCCAAAGCTGACATTTGAAGTTTCAGTGACTTTACTACATTTGGAAATCTGACTTTCTGATTATAACTAGCTTTAATATTCAAGCCAATGGATCAGAAAACCTAAAAACAAATCCTTTTCTCTTTCCACAGGGAAGGTTTAGATCAGTGATGTTTTGGCTACCTATGTCATTGGCGAGTAATACAGTGCTTGCAGATAGCCTCCGACAGAGGAAACAAACAGATAATGGTTTCTAACTGCTCCATAGACCTTGGCATACCAGACTTTTTACTTCAACTCTAAAGCAGAAAGAAGAAAATACGGAAATGCCTCTCTTCCTTTTGTCTTTTGCTCCCTGCATTCCCCTTATAAGATCCACTCACCAAAGGGTACCAAAGGCCTGAAAGAATAAAAGCACTGCAGGTATTATAGAACTAATTTTATTATTTTATTATTTTTTTTCTTAAGATACTGACTGAGCACAGTAAACTTTTTTGAGAATTTGAGGAATTTGAGAATGAAAGCACATGCAAAAATCCCTGTGAACTTCTATCTGCATCCATAGGAACACAGACACCATTAGAACATCCAATCTTCTGGATGTTATTAAGCTCATGTTTTACCAGGCCTGGCCACAAGTTTGACATCTTGGTGAAGAAAATACACAAAAGGACAGGCAGTCTAAGAAAAATCTTGCATCAGAACAGCAGAACAGCATCAGCTACAGGTCAAACCCTTACTTTTTGCCCCCTTGCCCTTCTTCCCCCTTTGCCCCAATTGAAGGAATGAGCAGTGAGATGAAAGAAGAGTAATCAAGTGTACTAAAAGTGCTTAACTAGCACAGATCGGAAAGGAACAGTTGCTGAAGCTATAGCAGGAAGCAACAACACAAGGTCATTGTGTCCCAAACCTGTTCGGACAAAGGCAGCTCTGTCAGTCTATTTACTTTCCCAGTTTGTCTTGCTTTATGCCTTTGATAAACTGTCAGAATTAGTTCCTCCAAGGACTGTATTCCTCCAGAAACGTTCTCTGCCAGCCTCACATATGGTACAGCTTCTTGCACTTCAGAAGCCACTTATGAGAGTTCTCACAAGAACACTTCATGTTTTCCACAATAATTTCTCATACTTTTTGCATTATTTCCCCAGCTGTGCTGTCCATGGACTGAGCAGCACTACAAATCCTTCTCTATAACATTGCTTACTTGTAGCTAGTGCTGCAGTCTTGTGTGCCAAGTCATAGGCATATAAAAGAAACAAAGATTAGCTAGCGGAATGAAAATATAATATCAGTGTATGCAAAAACATTAACCAGGCACTGAAAATAGTAATTCAGATCAGTTCATTTGGCTGTAAAGAAGCTGGATGCTCAGCTTTCTCAGTTCCAGAGACATTTTTCAAAAGCTGATCAAGCAGAACTACTTCTGAGAAACTCAAGCTCATAAACATCTATTTGATAACAATTTTTAAGGCTCTTGAAAGAGCCAGGGCTTTTCTATTTCTGAAATATTCTGGAAGAGCAATTGCAAATCAATTTCTGATATGGAGCTTCTTGGGCTATATGCCTGCCTCCTTGGGGCCAAGCTTTGTATCCCTTGGAGCTGGAGAAAGCTGAAGTACAAAAAGTGACAGTTGTGGAGTAGGAGTGTCATTCAGAGACTTGTGCAATACACTGCTCTTTAAATTCACTTATTAAATTAATAGCTTGTTTAGCAATAATTTATCTACGTAATCAGCTTATAGCAAGGCCCACGATACAAGAACTGTTAATACCAGGATGACTAAGCTGTTCAGTTGCAAAAGCCAAGGATAAAATGCATGTCTGAAATGTTCCACAGAGAGTACAGAGTGGCCTTTTTCTGAAGAGTGGTGCGTGCTCAGCAGCTGTCACCAACCTCATTACACTCTGCTGAAATTAAACTTCCTATTCTGGTGCTTTCCTAGCAGCATAAAGGAAGAGGATTTTAAACTTGCAAGTCATGGTTGCTTAGACATCTTCCTTCCACTGGTAGTCACAAGGACTCAGATGCTGAAACATTACTTGTGCTCTGCAAAACATTGTTCCTAGGAAACCAGCTTTCTGGCAAGCAGTTTTCACTTTGAATAATTTCACCTGCCCATTTTCACTCACCACCCCCTCTGTGTTTCAACAACTACACTTCAAAATGAGAGATGACCTCTGGCAAACCTGAAACAGATTAGTGATAAATTGCTTCTCCACCTCCTATGCTGTTTTTCAGCACATTATACTGGTCATTTCACTAGGTGATCCTTCTGACTGTGAAGGCACAGATACCTGACTGAGTGAGGATGAAAGCTTTTTTCCCACAGATAACCATGGTACATTTTAAATTCATTAAAGGACCTCATCTAACTGATTTAACAAAAAATAGATTGTTTACAATGCTCTCTAAATTGTAGTTGATTATCAACAAATACAAATTCTAACATAATCCATATTTGAGAACTTGTCCATGGCTGCATACAAGTATTGCCTGCCTGTCATCAGAATTTTTGAGCACTTTTTGTTGTATCAGTTAGCTTTCATTAACATAAAGTAGCAATGCAAATATTTGCGGCAAGTACAGATCAAACTTTTGGCTTCACTGGGACAACACACACCAACTTGAAATATCATATTCACATACCCTGTTCTTGATATCACTGAAACAGTTCCAAGTTAGGCACCAAGAGCGTAGCCTACATTTTAATACTCTGCTGTAAAGCACTTTCTTTATAAAGGAGCTGCATGGCCATCCCAGTCATCAGTGGCTTCTTGAGAACATGGGAGTTCTCGGAAGTTCCATCTCTGGAGACACTCTGGAGGACAACTATACACCTTACCTAACATTCTCATTTGACACTGTAGCTAGATGCTTGCAGTCTTTCAGGGAGAAATAGGATGCAATGGCTTCCTATTTTCCCTTGTTGACATCATCTTGAATAGATGTTATGGCTTGCTTTTATGCTTTTGTAGATTGCGTCTTTATGACCTTGTCATTTGACAAGAGTTTTAGTGAAACTATGGAGAAAGAGAACAACAATTACATTTTCCTTTATTACTCTTTCACTTTGGAGAACCAATTCCTTTTCATTTCCCAGTCAAAAAACTTCATGCCATATAAAAGAAACAAATGAAATTTTGCCTAAATCTGAAAAAGAAGAATCCAGCTGTTTAGCAAAGTCCTGCAGGTTATCTAAAATGGTAAAGCTTACAGTTTGGTCCTGTCTTTTCTGAGACAGCAAGATCATCATATTTAAACAGTTTCTGGAAAACAGAACATAGGAAACTGAAACTTCAATCCACATAGATAAAAAACTAGTTGCTTATTCTAGCTCCATGTAATTATGGCACTGTCCAAACAAGAACTGCATTCTGAAATAACGTGAGAATTCAAGCCACTAGAATTAATATTTCTCTGCTTGTCTTCATTCTCAATAACTACTACAAAAACAAGAAACCAGAGGAGCGATGAAAGCATTCTAGAGAGTAAGCTCAGTATGTAATGATAGACATGCATACAAACATACCATTCAAAGGCTAAAAGCAGGCCAACTTCCCAGTGATTTTCATAACTGATGAGATCAGGAGAACAGGCTGAGTCCATAACAGGAATGATATTTATTTCAGATTTGATAAATATCTATACTTATCCATTTAATCATGCTGTATTGATCACCTGTCTGCTACAGAATTGATTTTTCTCTAATCTCAGTGAACTCCTTCCTATATGCTCACTCTCTTATGTTTAGTATTGTTAACTACATATATTTTTCAAGCTTTGAATGGAAAAATGCTAGAAGAGAAAATGGATGCATATGAAAATCTCCAGACACTGTGTAGTTAGGTCTGCAAATGTCCCCTATCTTCTGTACAGTAGTTTTGCAGCCTAACAAAAACATCACAATAACCTGAATAGTTGTGTACTGTACTAGAACAGAACGTTACAATAAAATTAACCTTAGCTATCTTTGGTGCATTCAAAGAGAAAATATTCACTCTGAATATTTTCCAAATGTGAAGAAATAACTGTAAATTGCAAACAGTAAACACTCTGTGTTGAATACTAACTCTAGGGACCACTTGTCATGCATTCAAAATTTATTACTTTGTTCTTTTTTTCAGAGGCAGGTGAACAAAATACAAGAAACAATACAGCAATCATCAGACTGGGTTTGGGGGATTATCTTAAAGACAACTGTTTGGATAGAAAAAGGAATATAAATAAAAGACACACAATAGATTCCATTGATTTAGCCCACTCTGAGTATGTAACTCATCAAGGTGTTTAAGAACATTTAGATGTGTTGTTTGAACAGCAATCCGTGTCTCTCAGTGCTTAGAATTTTAAATTCTTGCACTAGCTTCAGGGAATAGCAGTGGGTGTACTCAGTTGTATGAGGAATAAAGATAAGAAATATCAATATAAAAAAGCAAGACAAAATGTCTTTTTCTAAGTCTCTACTGTTAGTTATTAGGTTATGAACCAAAAAGGAAATGAATAAATATTCCAGTGATGGAGTTCACAGTATAAATATAAAATTAACTCAGAATTCAATACAGTTTTAACAGACACATTTTCTAACAGACAACTGCTTTTTCAGTTTCCAAAGTACTTTTCCTGGTTTCTTGAATGCATCGAAAAAACCCTTAACTTAAATCTATCTATAATAGCAAAAATCATACTAATTTGAGTAATGACAGCCGAACAATGACAATAACTGATAAATTATGCCTGAAACAGACTGAATGTACTCACTTTTCTCTGAATTAGGTTTCAGTCTACAGTAATTGCAGGAAGCTACTCCAACAGGTGTACTCACTGATGTAACATACTGAGATAAATGCATGGCTGAGTGGATTAGATGAATGAGTCTAGCAGGCACTGACTTGTGAGGCAGTTAGTGCAGTGTTGTGTAGTCTTGTGGAAAGCAAGGGGTTTTTCTGTTCTATAGGTTCATTAAAAGTCCAGGAGATTTTGTGCCTACAAGGTATCATCTATCCACAGGTTAAGAAGAGGTACCCGTCTGGTCTATAGGATCCGCACAGTGGTAGTAAGGGAAAGTTCTGTACCATTAGACTGGTTTTGGGAAAAGCCTAATGGATGAGAAGTATAAAAGAAAAATTTATCTTGCTTTGAAGTCTAGGGGGACTGGATCTTTGTCTCTGCACCAAGCAGAAGTAGTTCTCCCTTCTTCCCAAAGTGCTCCTAAGCAACAGATACAAGGCACTGGGGTTGGAAAGAGGAGAGGGGATGGGAAAAGGTTAGGACCAAAGGAAGAGACAAGTACTTTGAGTTAATCCAACCAGGGAGCCACATTAGAAAAAGTGCTACCAAAAAAAAGGTTAACGGTCTTGTTAACTGGGTACTCCTCAGTGAAAGGCACTGAGGTACCCACTTTCCACCCAGATAATCTCACCAGAGAGGTTTGCTGTCTCCTGGAGATCCATGATTGAGACATCAAGAAGAGACTACTGGGTCTGACAAAGTCAGAAGACTACTATCCACTTCTACTGATTCAAGTTGGGTTACAGGAAGCTTTAGAAAGGAAACTACAAAACGTTAGAAGAGTAAACTTTACATCTCTTGGAAGTATGCTGAAGGGAACAGGACTGCAAGTAGAGTTCTTTGTCCTCCCGTTTGGAAGCTGGCAGCCAGGAAGAAAAAAGGAGAGAAAGGATCAGGTGAATGATTGCCTGTGTGGATGGTGTCATGCACAGGGCTTTGAGTTCTATAATCTTGGACAGGCCTTTGAGATATCAGGCATTTAGACATCATATAGAATTCAATTGACCAGGAGGGGCAAGAATGTTTTGGGCAGCAAACTGACTGCACTGATTAGCAGAGCTCTAAACTAGATTTAATAAAGGAAGGGGAGGGATTTCTGGGTGACAGAGAAGAGTCAGGGAATGTCGTCACACTAGAAATCAGCAGGAAAAAAAAACAGATTTGTCCCCAGGCAACTCAGAATGGCTCCTAAAGGAAGGTAACACTGTTGATAGCCGCTTTCCATCACATTTGAAAAGTCATGGCTGTCTGGCAAAGACCACAGTGACTGGAAAAAGGGAAACATCACTCCGATTTTCAAGAAAGGGACAAAGGAAGACCCAGGGAATTACAGGCTGCTGAGCCTGTGTCTGGTGAGATCCTCCAGGAAGCTATGTTAAAGCATATGTGAGATGAGGAGGTGATCTGAGACAGCCAGCGCAGCTTAACCAAGGGCGGATTGTGCCCAATCAGTGTGATGACCTTCTACAGTGTAGTGACAGCACTGGTGGACAAATGAAGGGCAGCAGATGGCAACCTTGATGTTACCTACCTGGCCTTCTGTTAAGGCCTTTGGCATGGTCCCACACTACATCAGAGAATGAATCATAGAATCGTAGAATGGCCTGGGTTGAA
>PPHD01013549.1:2837-17255 GCA_002909625.1 Bambusicola thoracicus | reverse complement strand
TCTTCTTTCAATTATCAACTTCCAGATTCAGTTCATTATCTGGTAAAACTGAGGTAGGAGAACTTTTTAAGCTGGTTTGAACATCGGCAAGTAGGAAACACAGACAGCCAAAGCAAAACCAAAAACAGAACAAACAAAAACAACAACCAAAAAACAACAAAAATGATGCTATCACTTTGGTAATCAGTAATTCCTTCTTTTAAAATTCAAATTTTCTTGCTCCTAAATGTAAGCATTTAAATTAAAATAAGAAAATGTCTCCATTATTTCTTGACTCACTGACTACAATGTACCAAATATGAGTCCGCAATACAAACAGCTTTGTTGATTTTGATGTCTCTACTTGCTCTGAAATCTTTCTCACTGGCTGGATGTGGACAGCTACATTAATATGGTCGCATAAGTTGGGAGATGAATATCAGCTTCACATGTGTTGGATACAGACAACATTGGAATATTCCGAAGTTTGATCCAGGTGAGTCCCACGGATGCTCACAGAGGAACAGAAAGTACACTATATGCAAGTTTGTCAGGACTTGAACCAATACGAGGCTGAAGGTGTCAGGTTCCTGGATCGCATCATTGCCAGTGATGAGATGCAACACCGACAAAGCAGAAGCCTCAAACTTAAAGAGTCAGGTCACAGAAAAAGACAACAATTCTCTTGCAGCACAGTAACCCCTGGCCCCACACCAGCTTTAAGATGGTGGAGGTGGAGCTCACTGTCCACCTTGGCTGGACCATCCTACCACACCCACTATATAGTCTGCATTTGGTGCCTTCTGACATCCATCTGTTTGGGCCAATGAAAGATGGAGTGCACAGGCAACATCTTCCTAGCTACAGCATTGTCATAGCAGCTGTGAAACAGTGGGTCACCTCTGCTGATGCAGATTTTCATGAGCACAGCATGCAGGGTCTTGTTTATTGCTGGCGAAAATGCAAAGCTAGTGGTAGTGACTATGCTGCAAAACAGCATTTTATAGCTGAAAACTTGCTCTACCAAATAATGTTGTGCTCTTTGTATCTGTTGCAGTTTCCCTAGAAATAAAGAATAGGCATTGCTTTCAGAGCAACCTACGTACAGTGCAATTCTCCAGTATCCCTTTCACTGCCAAATCTTCCTGTAAATATATATCTCTTTTAAAAAAATATCTCTAGTTTTGTTTTTAACTATGGCGATAGTTTCTACTTAAATCTGATCCTCCTAATCAATACCAACAGGATGAACTGAATCAATACCAACTGCAGGATGAATTACAGGCTTATCGTTAGAAACAAACAAACAAAAAGATGCTAGATGCTTCCAAATTTGTTTGCCTATACTCAGGACAAGAAAGAAAAAAAGCAAAGAATAAGTATGGCTTCGCACCATTCTCAGTTAAACAAGAAGACTGAGATTTGCATGGAATATATGCTAATGGTGCAATACATAAATATGATATTCACTCAAATGTGAATTTCAAGTCTTTGTGAATCCAGGCTCACAGAAGTTTAAAAGAAGCTACAACCACCACATTATCTGTTGCATTTGATCTTCAACACAACATTCAAGCCAGCCTAGAGTGTACTTGGTACACTGACGACACAGTCAGAATCATCCTGTCCAAACAAAAAAAAACCCACACAACTTTTTAGCTCAAACTTGAAATTAGCAGTGAACAGAAAAACTTCCTTATGAACAACTGATGATAAACAACAAAGAAACATGCAAAAACCTTAACAGTGTAATCTGATGAATCTTAAATAAACAAGCGTCAAGAAACAAGCACTTCAACATTTAGTACTGCTGGTGCTTCAGGTATGGACCTGGTTTCAGTCAATGCAAGAACTGTTTATCTGCAGCCCAAGCGGCTGTGTGCATAGGCAACTTCAACTGGAACCAGCATTTCTTCTTCTGCACATATGATAAAGAAGTATTTTATTCCTTTGCCAGTCAGAAAAAAAAGCCCCCCTATTTGCTAACAGAAAAGTTTCCTAAATTTACTCCAGTAGTAAACATATATTGATTTGTGTAATAATACAGCTTTTGAGAGAACACTTACTTCACGTAAGTATTAAAAATCACTAATTACAACATTAAAATGTCAATACAGTCGGGTTAACACAGACTGCTCCCTTTCTATATCTGCTGGGCATCAGGAAGCTGAAAGAATTAGAAACCAAAGTGACTGCAGAGCAGAGGCACCTAAAATAAGCTTGATCAGCTCTACGTAGTGCATCTTTTCTCTGTTGGATACCAGCTTGAGAGAATATTCATAGCAGTATCGGGGAGGTTTCAACAAGCAGGACCTTAATATGGCTGAAATCCTCTCCAGGAGAGTGCAACAGGAGTAGAAGCAGTGACATAACAGCAGCACCAGCCCACAAAGCAGGACACCATTCTAACTCACAGCATCATCAATAATTAACTCACATTAGCAGAGAGTTTAAGAAACTGGTAAGGGGGCTTATTCCCACAGTCAGCTCATGTAAAAGGTAACTGGGGCTGCAGATTCACTATATGCTGAAGCTCTCAGCGCAACTGGTCCTTTACTTTTTCCTTCTCCCAGCCCCTCCTACATCCTTCAAGATGAAGGCACCCAACAGTGCCTGTGAGCAAGCTGATGCAACTGGAAAGCAGCATTTTATTTCTGAAGTTCTGTGTTTGCTGGATTTGCTTCCTGACCTCCTAGAGTCCTCACTACAGCAAAAAGAAAAAAAAAATTAAAAACCATATAAATACATATGATGTGCATTCTAACCACAATGCTTTAAAACACTGAAAAACATCCATGCAAAATAACCATTTTCAACAGATTAAATTCTACTTCAAGAATATCACTGAGTACAAATCTGTGACACTGTTCTAAAAACTATGTAGATATACATACAATCACAGTTACAAAGAGAAATACCTCTCGAAAGATGGAATAAAAATCATAGGGCAGCGTTAAGTTTCGTAAGCAGATGTCTTCATGCCTACTGTTAAACAATTTGTTTCAATGAGTGGAAAAAGAAATTAAAAGACATGCATTCATCCTTTGCATGAATACTTTACTTCAAAGAATTCCAGGAATCTATTGTAAATGTAAAAAAACCCCATAATCACCATAGCACATTGCTCCCCAAAGGAACAGCGGGTCAAATTCAAAGTACCAGCAATAGATTTGTATTCTTTTTATACAGAGACCAGAATGGACAAAACCTCCAAAATCTCGGAGCTGTGTCTTCAAGGGTAAAAAAAAAAATAAAACAACGAAGGTTGTGAACTTAAAGGATGAAAGACCAAAACATAATACCCTACTGAGTAATTACAAGGAGAAGCTTTCCCAAACATTAGCTAACTACAAGACAAAAGAAAGCCCAGTAAAGAGTCAACTAACAGATTAACATATAGTCCTAATTGGCCACAACCATTGAAAAGGCAATCTGAAGAAAAAAGGCAAAACCCAGACTCCGGTGAGAAAGCTGCAATAATTAAAGGTATTTCAGTGAGGCAGCCACCAATCACAGCATGCACTATGCTTCTGAAACGACGATGTCCATCTGCCTCCAGCTGCTTGGTACCGCTGGCCTGCTGGAAGTTTTCATCTCGTTCCTAAGCCTACCAGCACCTGCTAACCTACTTCAGATAGAAAGTGTCAGGCCAGATTAAGCACTATAAATATCACACCTGTGTTAACCCACCATGTTTGGGCAGGGGCACATCAGGGAGCAAAGAGGGGACAAGGGGACATGCTGCTGCCACCGGGTAACTGCAGCAGTATTGCCCCAGGCTGCCCAACAGACCACCAGTGTCATAAAGCTAAGATTTTCACTGTCTGTACATTACAGCATATTAACCTTTCCTTACATGATTACAAAATACTTAATTGTAATATTCTCCTGTCTTTCTCTAACCAACACAATCAGACAGTTTGCTGTGGGTAGCACAAGTTGCATCCTCTTTTGCTTACACTCTTATCAAGAACTGCAAGAAAACATTTGTGAGTACAAGGTCTCCACCTTTGTCTTCTTGTGAGGGCAAATACTGACACAGCCCTTCTCTGGCAGCTTTTTTCTGTGTTACCAAATCACTGTGCAGTTGAGACCAGTGACGCTGAGACATCTTCCAGCTGCTCTTGATTTTCTAACACACCTCTCACCAACCAAATGCACCGTGCCCAAGGCCTGTTAGGTGCTAACTCAAACATACCTCCTTATCCAAAAACATTGCATGGAAATGCACTAAGGTGTATGCTGCTCTTTTTGAGGACATGTCAATTTGGCTTATGTGGGACTGAGCAGCTGGGTCCATGCAGCACTGTGGTTAAGATTTAATTATCTGAAAGGCAAGGAGGGAAGCCAACATTTCAGCAGGCACTGTATGCATTTGTTGAGATGTGTAACAGCACATCTTTTGTAACAACAAACTCTGAGTTATCTAACTGCCAAACCAAAACTTAGCAACGGTGACCATTTAAAATAATAGCTACCTCCCTAAGTTTCATAGTCAAAAAGTTTGGAAAAGATCATTTAGTTCATCCCCAACCCAACTTCACCATGCCCACTGACCACATCCCTCAGTGCCATAACCACACACTTCTGGAACATCTCCAGGGATGGTGACTCCACCACCTCCCTGGGCAGACTGTGCCACTGCATCACTACTTCTTCAGTAAAGAAAGTTTTTCAAATATCCAACCCAAATCTCTCCTGGAGCAACTCGAGGCCATTCTGTCCCATCCTATCAATGATACCCAGTAGAACAGGCCAACGCCCACCTCATCATAACCTCTTGTCGGGTCACTGGAAATGGCAACGAGGTCTCCCTTGAGCCTCCTCTTCCCCACCCTGAACAATCCCAGCTCCCTCAGCCGCTCCCCATAAGACTTGTGCTGCAGACCCCTCACAGCTTCTCTGCCTTGCTCTGAACACACTCCAGGGTGTCAGTGTCTTTCTTTTAGTGCGGGGCCAAAAACTGAGCACAGTCCCTGAGGTGCGGCCTTGCTAGTGCCAAGTATGGAGAAGTTTAAGTCTGTACAACTCAGAAATGACAAAGACTTGATGAAGGTCCCCAAGGTGCCCAGGCAACTCTATGAAACCTCCACCCAGAAAGAAGTTCTCAGTCTCACGCTGCCAGGAGAGCAAAGCCCTGAGTGGCGGTGACCACTTGCGCCTGGCTTTGCAGTAGGTCAGAAGACCTGAGGTCACCCGGGGACTTCCTCCTGTGGGTGACTGCAAGGAAAACTTGCAAAAGGTACGAGAGAAAGCTACTGTAAAGAGGGAGAGCACCAAATACCAGAAGCTTGCAGTAGTGGTTATGATCGTGCATTCTGGACAAAAACATGCCCCGTGCGGCGGCCCGTTCCGGGCTGCCGCAGCCCGCTCCCAGGGACCAGCCCAGTAGCGGCGGTCCGGCTGAACAGCGTACCCGGGCTGCTAGGGGCGGGCGTTACTCCCGCCCGCTGCCAGCGGCGCCTCACGGCCGCACGCCGCGCCGTGGAAGCACGGGCAGCCCGACCGCCGCGGCCGCTCCCGCCCTCCATCGCGCGGCGGGCTGGCAGCCCGGGCCCGGCGGCCCACGCGTTAGACAGGGGCCCAATCCTCCCGTCAGCGTGGCGGCTCCGCGAGGCCGGCGTCGGCGGGGCCGAGGCCGCTCGCGCCCCCTCCCGCCCCCAGGGCCGGGCCGCAGCACATACCTGGCGCCCGTCGCTGGCGGGGCGGGGCGGGGCAGGCGCGGCGCCGTCAGCGGGAGGTGCGCGGTACCACCGCCGCGCGCACCGCCCGCCCCTCTCCTCCTTCCCGCGCCGCTTCCGGCATCTGCGCGCCGTGACGTCAGCACCGGGGGGCGCGGCGGGAAAGACGGAAGTGGAGCGGCAGCGGGGGTCTGTGGGGTTTGAGCGTCGGGCAGGTGTGGGGTGTGCTCGGCCGTGGGCTCTTTGCGTTCCATCCCGCCGCCTCTAAGAGCGAATTGTGGCGTGGAGATAAGTAAATGCCCTTTGCTTGGGCCTTTGCACGTATTCTTCCACGCTACAGACATAGGGCCACAGAATATCTCGAGTTGAAAGAGACCCTCAGGGATCATGAATAATCACTAGGCAGTTCCAGCACCCTTGGTGTGGCTAAGCCAGAGAACGTGCATCTAGCCCTCTCTGCCCTGCTACCCCAGGCCTATTAGGTTAGATATTAGGAGGCAGTTTTTCACACAGAGGGTGGTGATGCACTGGAACAGGTTGCCCAAGGAGGTTGTGGATGCCCCATCCCTGGAGAATCCAAGGCAGGCTGGATGTGGCTCTGGGCAGCCTGGTCTGTTGGTTGGCAACCCTGCACACAGCAGAGGGTTGAAACCAGATGATCACTGTTGTCCTTTTCAACCCAGGCCATTCTATGATGCAGGCTGAGAGAGCTGGGGTTGTTCAGCCTGGAGAAGGCTCCAGGGAGACCTGAGAGTGGCCTTTCAGTGCTAAAATGGGGGCTGTAAGAAGGAAGGGGACAGGCTCTTTGGCACGGTCTGCTGGGATAGGACAAGGGTATCAATGGTTTGGAGTCAGTTCAGCCTGGTTCTGTGACTAAATGGGGAAGGGGGACCCATGGATCCACATCCCAGGAGAGGGGGGAAAAGGGAAAAGGTAGGGAGACGGTTCTAAGAGCAAAACAGCGGCAGTGAGCTGAGGGAGAAAACTAATTTACTAAATATGATATTGAAATGCAAGTTAACACAATATAATACAATATAGTTGGAACTGAAGCTAGTAAATCAGATTAAATGAGTCTCCAAAACCAAAGGCGTTATGCTAATGCTGAAGACAAGACAGCTAGGGAGCACACACCTCAGAGATGAGCAGTAAAAGAATGGGGCAAGCCTGTGACTCATAGGCAGTTTTATCTTTCCTGCTAAACAGAAAGCAGAAACAGAACAGCAAAAGTCTTGAGTGAGATGTAGTTCTTCTTTTCTTCTGAGAAATGTATACCTGAAACAATTGACAATCTACGGAACTGGAGTATGAACTCCCAATGTAGTACATGATGTTATGATGTGAAGTGCTGATAAGAAAAAAAATCATAAAACCATGACCAAGGGGAAGTGATTTCAAACTAAAAGAGAGATGATTTATACTGTATATAAGGAAGAAGGCTTTTACAGTCAAGGTGGTGAGGGACTGGCACAGGTTACCCAGAGAACTGGTGGAAATCCCATTGCTGGACATACTCAAGGCCAGACTGGATGGGACTCTGAGCACCTGATGGAACTGTAGGTGTTCAGTGCAGGGAAATTGGACTAGATGACCTTTAATGGACTCTTCCTACTCAAATGATTCTATGATACTGCGATTCTATAATATAGTGTGAAATATTCCTTCTGCCATCTAATGGAGTCACCAGTCTTGGAGATGGTCTTGCCACCAAAATCCAGGAATGAAACTTGCCAACCCGAATGACAGGTTAGAAAGTTGCCATTACTTTATTGCAGTACTGGGTGCATGAGGGATCACTTCTAGCATGCATGCACATGAGCTGAAGCACACAGATTATATACATCCAACAAATACGAATATTTGTACAGTTTCCATGAAGTGCCTATCTAATCTGAGAATTGCTATACATATTAAAATCTAATACTACACATACACTGCATTAATAGGGGGTTCTTGCAAGGGGCCATTGGTGGTCATGGGATTCCACTAGGAGATACTATCCAGCCAAAAAGTTGTGTGCTAAGTAGCTTAGGTCCCATATTTGGTCAAGAAATCATTTATGTAAAATCAGCTGCTGACTAAGTTTTTAATTATCTCATCACCTTGTTATAGTGCCTATATTATCAGCTCTAGCAGAGTACAGTATATCTCCCCACAGCTTATGGAATGTTGAGACTTTGCCTTTAGGCTCCAGATGACCTGCTTATCTGGGATAAAACAACTGTATACAGAATGTCAGTTTGCTGAGGAACCTGAATTTATTGCTGCAGACTCTGAATTTATTGCCAGGCATCACAGAGGTGCCTTCCAAACTCAGCTATTTTGTGTTCCTATATGATTCAGTGAAAAGCTTTCCTGATCTGGTCAAATTACTGCCATCTACTGAAATTTATGCAGATGCTGGGAGGATACAAAGTTTCACCCTCTAATGATCATGTCCAATGGTTAACCAGATTGGTAGCTTTGTCTTAAAAGAAGGTTAAGTTACTTTCTCTGAACCGGTGTTGGCTGTGGCCAGTGACTACTGTGATTCAGATTTTTCAGTAACTCCCAGAATAATCTTCTCCATACCAGGAAGCAGCAAAAGCCTAAGCTTAAAGGCACTTTTCAGGTAGGAGATAAATGAGTAGGAGCACTCCTCAGGGACTGTGTTCTTGGACATAATAAGTACAATATACTCACTAATGAGATAAAGATGAGAATTTGATACGCACCCATGAAATTTGAAGATGACACTAAGCTGAAAGATATTATGAATAATGATCTTGACTAGAATGAGATAAATGAGATGATATGTAACAATATAAAGTACAAAATCGGTAACCGAAAGAACAGTAAACCTTTGCTATAAACTCATCAGTTAGAGTAAATGAGGAAGAAAGTTCTTTCTTAGAAGCATTGTGATAATTTGAAGACTTCTTGAGGCCTGATTTCTGTGTTTTGCCATGGAGGCTACGCCAAGAATGAGATTGTCACAGATCTGAAGCAGAGAGGCATTTCTCTGTTTTTCTGGTATGAACTATATGTCTGTCATATGTTCACCTGGATTTGATCCCTAAAGGAGTCCTTTCTGTGCCATGCCTGTACTTTCCCCTTCTAAAATATAAATAATAAAACAAAGGACAGAGACTGTATTCCTTACCCATGAAACAATTAGGAAATCGAATTTGAAAGCAAGAGAGGGAGTTTCAAAGAGAAAAATTGTCAGCTACTAGTCATATGAAATAGTAGTGACACTGCAATGAAAACAGCACAAAAGGAAAAAAAAATCAAGCTCAGGAACAAGACCTGGAGAAAAGTCCCTAAACTAATAATGACTTGGAAGCAAGGGGCCTGGATGCACTGGGAAGGTGAGATGAGCAGACTGGCCAGGTTATAAAGGAGACACTGGCCTGGGTGAGTGTCTCTGTGAACGTCTGTCTTCAGATGAGATGAAAATTACTATTTTCACAGAGGGCTGCACTCTGCATAACAGAACATGAAATTTTCAGTGCTGTCAGGAAAATACATTTTAAAAAAAATGAGGCAAAAACGTGACTCAAAAGAATTGTATTGAACATGGGATAAGTTATTTTAAGGCTTCATCATCATATCTAAAGAGGAGCACACCAGGGGAACCAAATATTTGTAGTGTCTATGACAAGTGATCATGGTCTGAAGACAGTTCTTATTACAGTAACATAAATACTGCTTTAACAAGGCTTATTTCAAGTGGCTGAAAAAAAATGTCAAGTCTCGTCAACTCAAGAAGTTGAACAGAAAACCTGAATGAAAATATTATGAATGAAAACACTTTGAACCCCAAAACGTGAATTTCTGCTGTTCAGTACTGTAGCTCAGTAGAAGCTGGGAAGAACCTCTTGAGGTGATAAATATCAAAGCATAATAAACAGACAAAAAGGAAATTTGATAATATATACCAAGGGAAACTAGGAATTATTTGAAACTGACACGAGGCAAATCAAAGCATGAAAAGATAAACCTGCAAAATGCAGTATTTTTCTTCACATTCTCTGCAGTGCATTCTTTATGGTATGTTCTTTGTTGTCATAGATTTTTACATGTTTCCATTAACTCTATTTATATTTTTTGCATTTTAAAAGCTGTTTTTAAACTCCAGCTGGTACAAAGACACTGAAACGTAAAGCAAGATAGGACAAGAAATTTGGAATGACAGAAGGTGCCTTGTCTTTTTTTCTATTTTTTTTTCTATTTTTTTTATACCACCCGCTCACAATTAAGACTTTATCGCCTCCAGATGACACACAGAAGGTGGGCAGGATTTTAGAAGCAGCTGATAGATGATTGTGGCAAGTAGGATGTCTGATTTTAATAGCTAACCTTCAATGCAACTTTCTTAAGCAATTGTTAAATCCTCCCGTGGTTCAGTGCTGGTAGAACACCATGGACATACCTACATTTCGTCTTTCAGCATCTCATAATGGTAGGTATTAATGTCTTCACTTCTCTGTGAGAGAATTGTAGGTTAAGAGAACTATAAACCTCACAAGCATGATTAGAAGTAGGAGCACCCAAGACTGTGCTCTTACTTTAAATGGGCCTGATTTACGTCTTCAATAAATCTGAAGTGGTCTGTTTATACCACTTGACCTTTGACCTGAATCCTGGAATTCAAGAATATGATCCAGTTTAAAAATTCTTTGCTAGGACGAAAAGATATGAAGGGTATCAAGGGAGTGGAGAATCACGTTGAATCTCTGCTCTGTCCTAATGACCACCTACTGACACACACACTGCAAAAATCACAGCATACTGTTTGAAGACAAACAGTGTCTTTGCAGAGGAGTCCTCACCACCAGCAGCTTCAGCCCAGCTCCTGTAAAGACTACAGATCTGGAAATGATACCATTTTGTAATATGAAAAATTGAACTTTTTTTGTCAGTAACAGCTGCTATTTCTGAGGTTAAGGAAAAAATAAATCTAGTTGTTGCATTTAAGAACAGGAAGGTTTTTTTTTTTTTCTGGGGAAAAGTTATTCTGCATGATAATTCCTCCTGAAACTAAGCCCAAGAGAAAAGAAGAAGAAAAATATATCTTTGTAATACACTTTTTATTTTCTATTCATTCATTCCTGAGGTCTAAAATTGATGGAATGGGCTTTTTGTGTACCATATATAGTACACAAATACAGAAAAATAAAAATATGTTAATTTTCCTCAGAAATATGAGGCGTTATCTTTTGAGAAACACTTTTCACAAGAATTAAATTAGAAACTTGACAAAAATACTGTGAAATACTGAAAACTCATTAAAAAAAAACCAACATTGTTCTTGAGTGCTCTGAAAGGCTGACAACATCTCTTCCTTTTGGCCAGAAAGTTCTCTTTCTTTAAGTGTAAATTCTTATTCTGCTTGTTGTTTACACCCTGAATCTGTTTCTATGTCTTATTCCTGGATAAATTATTTTGGTTCCTGCTACTGTGCCAGAAGTATGATACACAAATACTCTCAAATTTGTCTTCAGCAGTTTTTGCGAAAACTCAAACATACATAAATCTGTCGTGACATTCACTCTTACTCTTCATTATATGTTCTCGAAAGTTGTTACAGTCTGTTATGTCTTTCTTCACTTACTGCTTTTGCATTTGCTATAACGATTAAGGATATGTGATCTATATTTCAAGTTCCCACTCCTAGTTCTTTGGTCCCGTATATAGTTGTTCAAAAAACTGCCAGGCTGATATGAAAGCTTTTGGTGGAATGAAACAAAGACTTAAAGCAAGTCTCTTGAAAGCACTTTGTGTTCTGATATTTACTCTGTAGATATATGGGCTTGTGGTTTAAAGCTTGCAAAGTTATTTCACTGTTGTTACGTGTGCAAACAATTTAATTGTACTTTGAATATTGAAATATTACATCTCAATATATGATTGCATGATTTATTTTTGCAAGGTGCTTAGCTTGCCTATAATTCTTCTGCTCCAAACTATCAATCCTGTTACTCCACAAATGGTTTTAAAATAAATTATGCATGTCAGAGCAGATGACTGCTCCAGGGTATTATATAACTTTTTTTTTTTAAAAAAATGTACAACTGTCATCTAAACAGTTTGTCTACACATAATGTGGAAAAGAAAATACATGTACCTTTTCTGTTATGTAGCATAAGTGTATGTTTTTACACTCAAGTCAGAAGAAATGAGATCCCTAAAAATCTCACTATTAACATCAGTGTAGCACAGCACATTAGATTCTTCTGTTGCTCTCACTTCATAGAAGGAATACTCCGGTTATCAGGGAAAGATATGACAAAACTGAACTCATAAATCATGTTAATAATAGACCATTTCAGTAGAGCTATCTAGACTGAATTAGTTCATATAGTGCATATTGGCACAATAGGCACTTTTTACGAAGACTAAACTCACAAGTACTTCTACTGCTATAACTAACAGTGATTTTATTAATGACCACACTGCTTCAGCAGATTGTAACCATCATGTACTGACCAATCATCAGCCCATATTGAAAAAAAAAAAACAACAAAATAGCAACAAAGGCAATAGAACTAATATAACAATATAAATTCATAATAAACAAACAGTATCCTCCTCTTCCTCTCCTGCTCTTTAAACAAAAACACACCAACTCTTATAAAACAAATAAATAGATCTCACCTTCATGCTTCTGGGACTGGATGTCAGCTCAAATGTCAAGGAATGTAGGGTACAATGAAAAAGCTTTAACCAAAATGTCTCACTGCTGACTGCTATCTTCTGCGTACACGCCCTATGCTTTCTGAAACAGTCTCTTTCTGTACGTTTTACAAACTATGCTAAGTATGGTGTGGTCATACCCTTTAGGAGCCAGCAGGAGCTGTTGTAAAACTGACATCTTAGCCAAAACTGGAGGATGGGAAGGGAAGGGAAAGGGAGAGAGGAGAAGGAAAAGGAAAGGATCATGGAACAGATTGTTTTCAAACGCAAATCCAAGAACTGTACCAAAACTACACAGTACTTTTCAAAACATTAAAAATTAAAACATCCTCTAACTCTCTACCTTGGAAGTATCTTTGTTCTGATAGTAAGTGCTGGTAGAAGTAGTGTTTCTCAATAAAGTTGACCAAGATCCTGGATAGATGTTGGAAATAGGTCAACTTCATTCTGCTTATGTTTGAAAGAAGAGGAGCCCAGATGATTCATGCACTATGTTTACATTACCTTAATGCTACTACCTTGGTTGAACTGTCCATGAAAAAAGTGGTCAGGCGTGTATGAAATTTGGGAACTTTGACTGGAGCAGGGGAGCTAGAATCTGGAAAACTGTTGTTTGAAAATATTTGATCCATTTGCCACTAAAGAAACACTTGTTGATCACATGTTGAGACATAAATTTCCTGAAGTTAATACATACCTGCGCCCAGGATTTCTGCCAAGATTATTTAATTCCCAAAGCCACATCTGGCTTACTGTAGAAAGCAATCTCTTTGCTAGCCCATACATCACCTGCTGATTCATCCTCTTATGATCGAGATCTTCATTTCATTCTCAAGAGGGAAAGAATAATCTTAATCTACATAGTAAAACCCATTTAAGTCATGTTTATTAAATAGCATTGAAGATACCTACGAAGTGTGCAGAACACAAGCAAACAATCCATAAAGGTGCTGTTTCTGGAATATACAGAGAAATGAAATTCCAAATTAAAATTACTAGTGCATCTGTTGTATGGTAATGTTGCAGGTGGCTGTTTTGAATGTTATGTTTATTAAACTGTTGGTTCTCTAAGTCTCAATATCAGGCATAAACTTCATGTAAATAGTGTAAGACAGCTGAGAAAATAGACCAATTATGGAATTCCAAATGTAAATTTAGAGTTTAATTTATGTGAATTTAAAGGACAGAAAACCTAGGGCAGGATACATTAGTTCTAGCTCAAACAAACAAACAAACATACAGTCCTCACAAACCATGGACAGATAGCTTCCATTATTCCAGGTAATTGCAGCTTAGGACAGTGGAAAAGCATAGGTACTACAAAATGCATGTGAACCACTAGAAGTAGGAGGAACACTAGGAGCAGACCTAAACCTCAAATAATTACCTGGATAGAACCTATGCTCCTTTAAGTCTCTATGACAATCTAGAAAATGAGTGACTTGTCCATGTATAACAGTGCCATATGTACCTACATTCTATAATAGAGAGGTGATCCTGCCTCTCTACTCTGTGCTGGTGAGAGCTCATCTGGAGTACTGCATGCAGATGGGGAGTGATCAGTGTGGGAGAGACACAGACCTGCTGGAGGACCACAAAAATGACTCAAGGGATGGAACACTTTCCCTATGAGGATAGGCTGAGGGAGCTGGGACCGTTCTCAGTCTGAAGATGAGAAGGCTCTGAGGAGACCTGAGAGCAGCCTTTCAGTATCTGAAGGAAGGTGTAAGAAGGAAGGGGACAGACTCTTTAGCAGGATCTGTTGTGACAGAAGGGGAATTGGTTTCAGTAAAAAGAGGGGAGATTTATATTGGTTATAAGGAAGAAGGTTTTTAAAATAAGGTGAGGAACTGGAATTCAAAGTCAGGCTGGATGGATCTCTGAAAACATGATCAAGCTGTAGGTATCCCTGTTCATTGCAGGATGCTTGGACTAGGGGCTTTTAGTGGTCTCTTCCAGCTCAAACAATTCTATGATTCTATGATTCTCAGTTATAGCAAGCATTAACAACTGAGTTTTCCAATTTGAAAGACAATATTGAGGTGAAAAACAAAACAGGGTGAAGATGATGCATGAAGTT
>PPHD01013548.1:0-17255 GCA_002909625.1 Bambusicola thoracicus | reverse complement strand
AAAAACCAACCCACAGCTTTTCTCTGTGTTCTTTTAGTGCTGAAAGGTCTTTGTAAAACTACATTCAGGAAAAGTATTTGCTAGCCTGGCCCATTTCCAAAATTCAGACACTTTCACCTTGTCTTTTGTTCCTAGCTCAAATTCAGAAAATCCTCTTAGTTAATTTGTTTTCCAGTACAAAATCATGTGAAATCTAAAACGACAGAATGGCATTTTCTTCTCTACTTTGCTCTCTGCTGTAGAAGAACAAGATAATCCCACTCAGCATGAGTGGGCAACGTATGGCAGACTCCAAACTCTGGAAGTCACAGCTGGTTGAAGCTTTGAGATAAGGGCTAGGGCAGAGTGAGCTTTACCACTGGCAGCTCACACCATCAAGGAGCACGGGCAGCTGGCTGGATGTCCTTGTCGGTAGTTTCTCGGTCACCCTTCCCGAGGCTGCGTGCAGCCCTGCCTGCCGGGAATTCAGAGCTGCAGACCGCCGGGCGCGTGGTGCTGAAGGGATAGCGCCCACCCGCCCCGGGACCCTCCTCGTTCTGCAAGTGGGCTGAAAAGAGAGGCGGTGACACAGGGCTTCTAGAAGAAAAGTGCTAAAAGCAGAACTTCTGCCACAAAGCTTGATTTACTATGCTCTGCGGAACTTATTTTCTCCTACTGAGTAAGAATTACTGACATTTTAAATATTACAGTACTATTTAACGCCCTTAGTAATGGTCTATTGTGCTGCTTTACCAACAGAGAACGACGAATTGGTCTCCAGCCTGAATTGCCTCCAGCTTAATTAGGTATGACACGTATTACTTCTTGTGCTAAACTGCTGCAGGGGGATGTTGTACGTTGTTAAACAGCTGCTGGATTCTGCCTGAGAGGGAAATCTATTTATAGGTTGTATTTTGGGTTGTAAAGTTTGCAACTCGGCTTAGGAAACAGCAGTGCTATAGAACCATGCTGAATTATTAAGACTGTTCAGTCACACAGAACAATAACCATAAAACAAGGGGTCAGACACTGGCTGGCCCTATGCGTGTGGTGTACAGAAACGGAAAGCATAGGTCATCCGGAGTGCAAGGGCTACTGCTGAGTAGCAATGCCTAAGTGGTCAGAGATCATTAACAATTACCCTCTGGCCTGTGGAACTAGCTGTATCCAGACAGCTCAAAAATAAGCCCCACTGCAGTGACTGTGTTTATGCAATAGGAACCCTTGGGGGAGATCTTCTGACTCACTATGGGATCTGGAAGTACATACATTAGTTACATAGGTACTTTGGATCCTCAGTAACGTCTAAAGACCTTAGGTGTTAACTATATAGGTGACAAGAACTGGGGTATTTCTATTCATCAGGTATCCCATTTGAATTCCCTTGCCAATAACTGAATATTTAGGATTTCCATGGCAACATATTTCTAGACCCATATTACAGTCAGACTGATGCATGTCAACTGATACAGAGATGCAGAAGGTAGTGGCTGAATTTATTCAAGCAATCACATTCTCTTTTCCAAGACTAATGCGCATGAATACTGAGCTAACAAACTGAATTGACAGGGATTCCATCTCAATGAACATGTATAATGTTCCAGTTCAGGAGAGTAGCATTTAATTGATAAGTGGGATTATATTCACACAGCTATTACAGAAAAGTCAAGGTTGGCTTTATGCAAAAAGCTGTTTGCTGTAGTATCTTGCTGCTTGGTTGTCCAGTAAAGCTGTTCCTTTGTGGTCAGGAAAAAAAATCAGACAGCATGCACTCAGCTTCTGTATATGCTGCTTTTCATATGCTGCAATTGCTCACCTCATGAAACCAACAAATAGTCACACTGTTGTTGCCTTAGAGACATACATTAATTTACTCCATTATAACTCAGATGCTGATCTTAACTACATAAGTATTAATAGTTATTCACTGTTATCCTCAAATGGCTGTTCAGCGGCTAATGTAAAATGAATTAGGGTTTACTCTAAATCTCATATAAATCAATGGACATCTTTCTCCTCATTTCATTCAGAGCTGGAATTAGCTATCCCCATTACAGTGCCAACAAATATTAATTTTTTGTCCTTAAGGCACCTCTGCAAGGTAGGGTAATGCCACTGACTCCATTTCACATATGAGAAACTGGGGCAGAAAGTTTATCTGTGATTCATCCAGCAAATAAGCAGATGTTCTGCCCTCAATCTGGATTTCAATCGGTGGATAGTAAAACTACAGGCAGTAAGGACCTGGTATCCCTGAATTCCTAAGAGGTTACACGTGCTCATCCTTCTCTTGAACTTTGACCCCAGACAGTATGTTGTAGATCCATTTTTGTTACTATATTAAGAGATATGAGTTATCCTTAAGTGGCTTGCATAAGGGCATGTTATGCATGAGACAGGGAAATAAAATTATGTTTCCTGAGTCTTTTATACCAGAAGAGTTTTCATCTCTTAATTTAAGCTTTCAGTGCTCTCAGTCTTATTGCTATGGAAATTGTCTCCATAGCTGGTATTAGAATTACCTTGTTGATATCATTAGTAAAGCATGTAATAGATAGCTGAACTGTTCTGATATTTATCTTTAGGTCAACAGCTATTGAGACTCCAGAGGCAAATTAGAAAAACCATAGACTCTTTATTAGTAGAACTTAATTTAACTGTATTTAAACTTAATTAAGGAAGAAAAAAAATGACCTTTCTTAATGCACTCTTTCTTTATAAAGTATGAAATAAGGATATTAGATTAGTTTGATCCTGGTTGTTATTATGTATACACAATAGATGGGAATGCAAAAATTCCCTCATTCAGTTAGGTGCTCTTGAATGTCAAATCAAAGACCAGGTGCTGCACAAGCCCATTTCCTTTCTTCAGTGTTTTATGTTTCCCAGCCCTGTAATTCCTCCCAGGAAACCAGAAGAACTCTTAATTTCTGATCCCCCTCCCCCCATTAAAGTAACAGCTCTGGTCATTTAAACAATCAAGCACGTGTTCTTACACTGTCTACACCTCATGCTATCCATAAATGGTGATGTGGTAAGAAAAACCATGGAGGAAAGGAAAGGAAATGACATTAACCTTTTCCATCTGATAAATAAGGGCTTCATTCAGCTGCAATAATCCACATCCTTCCCCAGAGATCCAGTTAATTTAATACCTAAGGGCTCAGTTCATTTAAAATTATTTCCACACTGGCCACCTGATTTCTTGGTGAATTATTCAGTCCCCAGACTGAAATATTCTCTCTGTGCAATAGCACGAGAAAGGACTAAACCACTTCTCTAGTTCCCAGTAGCCTGAATGTCCTGTCAGAGTAAAGCTACCAGAGGCTCAGTGACATCCACGGGGCTTCATCTATGCCCTGTAAATTGATAGGAACTTTTGGGCTGATTTTCATAGGATCAGTAGTCTGTAGGCACAGAAGATAGCATTGTTCTATTTGCTATTCTTTTCTGCAGGGAATTTCACGCCCTCCCATCAAACTTTAAGCACCTGCAGTTTACAGGTTATAAAATGAGAATTTGATCTTTGAATGAGTGGAAATTTAGAACAGCGGAGTTACCCTGTCTAAAATAGGCAGCCTGCAGTTTGTGGGAATGGATCTGTGAGCCCTGCGCCGCTTCTTGTGTGATCCACTCTCCCCAAGGCCAAAAGCAGAGAGCTGGAATGTTTTTTTCCCTTTTGCTCCTTTGGGACTGTTTGTATCCATTGAGGCAGATGTTTTTTAAGCACCACAGAGCAGCAGGGCGTACAGAACCAAACTGAAGATCAGTGGGAAACAGTACTCTAACATCGATAGTAATATGATATTAGTTGTATTGATTCATTGTCAATAGGAAGCCATGGGAATTTTGTAATGGGCACCAAGAAATTTTGGATTAGATTCTTACATTATGTGACATGCTTTTTCTTTTCTTTTCTTTCTTTTTTTTTTTAAGGGAGTGTAACTAATTGAGTATGATGATCCAAAGTTTATGCAATTTTGTAGCCTTTCTGATGCTGTAATAAACTGAGCTCTGAGAGCTCTTTATTAGACTGCCTTGCAACTTGGTAGTTAAACAGGAAAAACAAGAAATCTGACCTCACTTAGTACTTAATGGAAGTGCATTTGTTGACTGTTTTTAAACTCTTGCAGCAATATTGTTTGCTAAGAGTGGTGGGCCAGCTCTTGGATTGTATGTACCCTTAGCTCCCTGGATAGACACAGCTTAGTAAAGAAGGGGTAGGGAGACTAAAATGTTTCATACAAATGCATCACACTTCCGGCTTGCATCACAGGGCTGGACAGGGACTGAACAGGGAGCTTTAGCTGAAGATTGGCACATTCTCTCCTCTTCCAGAAGCCTACAGGCTGGCCAGACCATGTGGGATCAATATGCCAGAGGTAAAGCAGGAGTGCTTTAATGAACATGTTTCTGTTTCTGGCACGGAGTTGCTGGGGGAGTCAAAATAAACTGCTTTGGATCTATACTGTTTCCTTAAGCATTCTGCAAGTTGCAAAGGATGCAGATCTCCAGCCTCATAATGCTGAGAAGGGAGGACTGAGAAGGCTGTCATGTAGGAGTGCCAAAGCAAGCTACAACTTGATAGCTCTGCTAGTAAATCTACCTTTGATACTGTAACGCTGAGCCTAGTATGCAACTAATATTGATAACATTCTTATCTCCATCCTATTAGAAATTAGGCAAAAACATGAAGACCGTTACGATGCTATAACCTTAAGAACAGTTTCCCACTTCATAGAGGCACTCAGCAGGCACTGGTGCATTCAGCTGTGATTCATTATTGCTGAACTTCGCGGCTGGCTATGACCAGTTCTATCTGGATTCAGTAAAGTCAGGAAAGACTTCTTAGCATCTATGTTATCTCCCTGAAAATCTTAAGTAGGGACCTGAACACGATTGAGATCAGTTGCCTCAGAGAAGATGTAGAACAAAAATCCATTCTGCAAGAAACTGAGGAGAGGAACAGAAGATGGTTCTGGAATGATGAGCATATGGGATAGGCATAGGAGCACAGGCATGAGCATAGGCATGAGCATAGGCATTCCCTGGCATAGGAAATAGTGAAGAAGTTTAGCTAGTGAGACATGGAACCAGACATTTTTTTTTGCATATGATGTCATACTGACTTTGTGTGTACTCTTCAAATTCACCTATAATCTAGTTCGCTGTAATGTTAAATTACACTGGCTGTTTTTATTTCCCCAAAGTTTTGGAAGGCTTTGTGGAGCTGTTGCTTATCAGCACGCTGAATGCTGTAATGCTCGCTGTAGTGACGCAGGTAAATGAAGACTACGAGACTTCATTGTTATAAACCAGCTGCAAATCTGACCCAGAGGAGATATGGATTCTATTCAAGGAGTCTATGATGCAAATTTATGCAGATGACTGTCATTAGTCTACTGTATGTCTGCTTGAAACAGCAGGGTAAGGAAGTGACAGCTACTCTGCAGAGAGCAGGCTGTGGAAATTACAGATTTGTGCCAAAACTGCCATCCTAAGAAAAACATTATAGCACGGAAGAGACTTGCCTATCAATCCTTTTGATCGATTACAGGAAAGTAGAAACGTGGTGGATGTTTCAACACCAGCCATCAACTTCATGATTCCTACTTCTCGTCACTTAATAACAAATGTCTCTGCCCATGGGTCTCACATCCACATCCAGATCCACATCCACATCCACAGGCATGCAGGCACACAGCAGTAGAAACAGGCTGAGCTTCTTTGATAGTGCCTTAATCTGAAGGCCCTATTAATAGGGTCAAGGAAAGAACACTATCTGCATCTTGGGTGTAACACTCTAATTGGCTAACTTAAAAAAAAAACCTGATGTTTCCAGGAACGTATAACATCTAGGTGGGCCAAAACACTGGTAGAGGCCAGTGGAAGCACACAGCTGCTGATAGCACTGCCCTGTGCTGTACATGCCCTTTTTCACATTGCCCTGACTTTTGTGGCCTGCTAAAGGACTCTCCCAGATCTCTCTGAGATACCCTGCAGGGATCACTGTTTCAGGAGGCAGTGACAGAACAGCAACAAAGTCAGAGTGAAGCAGGAGTTAAAAATAACCTGTTTTCTGCTGCAAGTGCAGGCAGGTTAGCAGGAGCAGAAGACTCTGGGAGAAAAACGAGGATGTCAGATGTCTGCTGGTGGCTTTCATTATACACAGTGACAGTGAGATGCAAAGATAAAGTCCAAGGCAAAAGCCCAAAGACATTTGTGCTGTTTGTAAAAGCCCTTTCCACTTGTACAGAAATTGCTGTCGAGGCTGTCTGAAAGGGGCTGTAATTATCTGTTGGATCAGTTATCAGAGACATGGAAAGATCTGGGGTCAAATCAGTTCCTGGTGCAAATCCTCTGCTTGCTCCATAGTTATTGCAAAGTAGACTTTGAGCCTTTTTGAGGAAAAAAAAAATAAAATAGGAAAACTGCTGGACTCCCAAATGTAGTATATTTCCCATCAGATCTAATGTGCTGAAAGGATGGGATTTTCTGTGAACTTTTCCCAAGCTGTCTTGCATTTTTTTCTCTCTTTGAGAGGGGGAGGAGTTGTGCCTAAAAAAACAAACCCAACCTGTCGTTCTCAGCTCTGCCAACCTGTCAGTCCAGCCATGCAAGAGAGGGAGAGAGAGAAAAAAGGAGGGAGTGAAGCAGAGATTCTTTCAGATCTCAGCAGATATTAAGGTAAAACCCATTTCTGATTTCCTGAATTATGCTTGCCTGTGTGTGTGTACATGTAAATAGAAATGGTTACCTTACAGAGTTTTAAACTTACTGAACAACCTGCATGTGAATAAACAGTTTATCTTGTTCCACAGGAAGCGTGTTTTGCATTGTATCCTGGCAGCTTGTTAGCTGTTGTTTGGAAACATTGTTCTCTACAACACAGAAATTCAGGAGACTTTGTGTTTATTTGAATATTAAATATAGGCAGACCTGCAGCGCTTGTACAGAGACACGCTTGGGAAGGATATCAAGCCCTGTAATTTCAGGGCTGAGTCCAGCCTCTAATTACTGAAGATCAGGATGAGAACTTGTTTGAGGAGGGGAGTTCTCCCAAAGCTGCCTACTGCAGGGCTCTTACACCTTCTCCTGGAGCATTTGGTATTAGCCCGTGGTGAAGACAGGATACAGAACCAGACAGACTGTGGGTCTGATCCACGTTGGCAGTTCCTACGTTCCTCTGTTCCTGGCTGTCCATTTCTGGTGGGTTTTTCCAACTTGTCATTACCGGAGGAGGAACAAAGCAAAGGTGCAGAAGAACCGACTGCGTGAATTCTTCAGTTAGGAGGGCAGACCAGCAGAGGCACTTTCAGCTAATACCAGAGGAAATTGAAGGTTACAGACTATGAGAAATGTTGGCTAAAATGAGTGTGAGTCAGAAGAATCGTTCTGGTCCAAAGCTTGCCTTATGAGTCTGGTCTGGGCAACCAGTTTGTTAGAGCTATTGTGGGAAGAGGGGCCTAGAATGAAGGCATGAAATACAGGAATGCACACAGTTTTCTTAGGGCTGAGTGGCTGTGCACAAGATCCCGTATTAACTTGTACACAAAATTATATCTGTAATGAGTCTGATGAGAGAAGCTGGTTTGTTATAAGAATCTACAAGCAAAAGTAAGAAAAGGATAATTATTTTATCCCCATGAGAGATAACCCTGTTTCTGTATTTCTAAATCCTGGATAAACATTTCAAACTGTAGTGAAAACTAATGTTTTTGTAAGTAGGTTGAGGCTCTAGGAAGGTCGTGTAGAAGGCAAGATAGTTGACAGAGTTTCCTTTCCTCACTGTTTTCATTCCCACTCTCATGGAGTGCCTGTGGAAAATAACCTGTCCAGTAACACTAACCTAATGGATAGGACATGGTAGAAAGATGGCAGAAGCAATACAATTGTTATGCTACTCACTGCATGGCTTGCAATGCCCTTGCCAGGGATTTGATTACATTAGCTTCCTCTTGTTGGTAAACTTCCTCGAATACTTGTGCTTGTGCCATAGTTTAGGAAGGAAGCTCTGCTCCTGTGACAAGCAGCCACCATAGTGCTCTGAGTCTGGAAAGAAGATAGAGGTGATCCATCTTAGGGGTGGTGTGGGGACGGTTTGTCCTCATGGCCACTACTGTAGAAATGCTTCTAAAGTCCTTGCTTTGCGTCTCATTTCCCTTCTGGTTGCCTAAGCTCCTGGGAGCATTCAAGCTGGTGTTTCATATTACCCCTGACACACTTGTGGTCATACAGAATGACTGCAAGCTTTTAATTGAGCACAAAACAAATTCTTTTACAGACTGTGTTTTCTGTACTATTATTCTAAGCTTTCCTGCCAGAACCAGAATGCAGAGGTGAATGCTTTTTCAAGTGACTTTAGGAGATGGAGAAGAAGTGAGGATGCACATTCCTAACATCTTATTACAGTAACAGAAATTAGTCACTGAAAGAAGGAAAGGAGGAAAATAATTTATTCTGTGTTATCTGCAGAGACTACACTAATTGGTCTCACAGCACTTTTGCGTCTTCCTTTTGCTTTCTTTTTCGTTTCCCTTTTGTTTAAGTGATTTAAAGTAATGCAAAGAAGACTTGAGGCATTTACATGACACATTCTACAATCCTGATGGGCATTTTTGAAATGGGAGCAGGCAAACACCCTGGTACGCTTGTTTCCCTATTACTTACAAAAGGGTGTGAATAGACTGATACAAGAAGGATGTTTCCACTAAGTCATGCATGCTCCCTAGAGATATGTACTGCCAAAAGCAAGGATTTCAGTACATTTTGTTAAATTGCTTAGCACTGCTTAGCAAATGTCAGTTGATCAGTCAGAGTAAACCAGTAGCACGCTTGCTAAATTCAGGCAATATTCAAGAAATCCACAGGTTAGATATATTTCATCAGTGCAGCTATAGTGACTCAGCAGTACAAGAGAAGGAAAGAAATATCAGAAATACAGGTTAAATTCTTAGCAAGATTTCTATATATTTTCCTTCTGGAGGAAGAAAGGTCTGGAACTGATGTATCACTCACTTGTTCAGGAAGCTGTTTCTCAGGATGCAACCTTTTGCAAATGAAATGTTACTGCACAAGGGGGCTGAAATCTCCGAGACACCCTTTTGGCAGAAGGGATTCTGAATAGTCCTTGGAAAGTTCAGTTGGAAACCACTTCACACTGAGAAAGTTTCTGCCTTTCAACAGGACACTGCTGATTCACTTCATCTTGTATTTTCTGGTAAGAAGATTATTCTCAAGATCGGCTGATGCCTTGTCTGTCTTTGTTTTATTAGTTACCTTTCCTCTCCAGCATTCTTGCTACGAGCATGAAGCCCTTCCTGGGAACAGAATATCCACTTCCAGTAACTCGCTGTGCAATTAAAATGCCAGATGATAAATAAAAATAAGCCAAACAAACAGAAAACAACCTCAGATTTCTATTTGCTATTTAAATTGGGACAGGAACTTGATCCAATTCTTTAAGTACTTGTCCATCCTGTCTAGCAGGAAGGAATGCTGTTACCCAAAAAGCCATTGAGCTGCTTTTCACAGGGAACTGTTCATTTTCTGTAGTTTGCAGTTATGATAGTAACAATGGTTCCTGTTTCTAAAGCAGCTAAAAGTCCTGTTTTCAGAGTGCAGACGGGAGAATATGCTTCAGCTACTCAAATGTGATTTGTGGTGGCATGCTGGATTGGAGAATTGGAACAGCAAAGAGAGTTTCAGTCCTTAATTTCCTGTGGAAGGATTCAGCTGAGGAAGCATTGCATTTTTGGTTTCTCTTTGCTGTCAACATGGTAGAGGATGGCAGGTAAGTGCTAGGCTGAGGAGGCCTAAAAATTGACATTTGATAAAAATCAACAGTCTGGGAAACAAATTGAGCAGAAGTAGTTTCAGTGAATGATTTTTCAGACAAGTTTTCCTGCACTCCAAAGGAGGGTTTGACTGCAGAATGTGAAATGAAGACTCATTAGGGTAAAAGAGTAAAACCAGCTGGAAATTTTCCATACGTAAGAACTAAAGGCATCTCCACTTGTGAGGCAACTTTAAACACAAAGCATCTCCAGTTCACTTTAAAATGTTCTCTCTCGAACTGTTTTCAGAATGGCATCAGAATGAGCTGCTTACCTCGGTTTAAGAGCATAGACACTGTGTTGCAGCACCAGCATCATCTTATTTCTCTGCAAGACTGTATCCTGGCTCTGATCAGAACTGATCTAACGTTACAGGCCTGATTTCTGACATGGCCAGATGGTCAGTTTTTTTTCTCCAAGAAGCACTGATCCTTAGCAGTTCTGGAAGAGTGTACACGTTTTCTAACTGGCAATTTCCTACTCAAAGATAGCTCAAATGAATTGATATACAAACTTAATATTTCTAAAAGAAGATGCCATAAAACACAGCCTGCTTTCCACCAGAAACCTCAGTGGGGAAATTCAGACATCCCTATTTCCACTCACAAGCATCAACCAGCTGTTTGACTATTAATGAAAATTCTTTTAGTTTTCCAAAACTGAGGGAGAACTCTTTCCAGGAGTTGTCTGTGGTGAGATTTCTAGTGTGGTCTTGCTTTGGACAGGCTAAGAATATTAATCTTTTCATGGCATTTTATCACGCAGCTAGCTATTCCCCAAATAAATGAGGCAATTAGTGCTTCATGGAAAACAAAACAAAACAAACAAACACACAAAAATCTCCACCAAATATTGCTGAAATGAATCCTCCGAGTTTCTCTTATTCACATCTCAGAAAGATTTGATATTGACTTTTTCAATGAGAATAAATAATTAGTTCTTTGTTTTATCTACAAGAGTCTATTCAAATCAAGCTAAATGATTGGTGCAGCAGTTTTGGATTGAGGTGCAGTTGCCCCGGTAACAATCAAGAGTGAAATCAGAACCTTTTGAACAGCCAGTGGAATGTGGTTCTACTTGGATGACAATAGGTCAAAGCATTTTAATGGGTAAAAACGTAATCCAGTACAATAGGATTTATTGCCACTATGTCATCAGATTGACACTATTCCTACAATTTCTTTAGCTTGTGACAGCCTTTAACTGAAAACTGTTTGGTGGAAAAACTTGTAAAATGCTATTAATCATTTTGTTTTCCAAATCAACCGAAGAGTCTGTGTCTCAGGGGGTTATAAAGAATATCTTCCAAGTGAGTGAAATTCAGCCTCTCTGCACAAAGCCTTAATGAATGGCTGTTCTGGACACAATGGTTCTAAGAAGTGAAGGCTCATTTCTGCAGGGCGCTGAGTACTCTGCTCCCAGTCTATTGGAGAACTTAAGCACTTCCTCAATTTCTTGCTAACAAAATAGTTTCTGGTGATTTCTAGGATGGTTTTTCATCCTCTTAAACCTGATTTTATTTGCTGACAGACAGGACCTAGCGGGATTAAGTCCTAAACCAACACGAGAAGAAAAGACTCTCTGTTCAGTAAAGCAAGGGCGTGGGACAATATTTCATCCTTTCTACTGACATTCTTCCAACTTCCCCCCAAAACAATCTTTTTATTCCAAAAGACTCTAAAGTGCTTTCTAAACTGATAAAATGCAGTCATTGATAGGAGCAACAATGCATAAAACCAGAAGAGGAGAATACCTTGCTGCAGTTTTAAGGAAATATCAGATCAGGGTTTGAAAGTCTGCCCCTCTACCCTGAAGCCAAAAGCATAAACAGGATTTCTTGGCATCCTTTGGGATGTCAGTATGGGACTCCTGTCACATATAGACATCCAGACTTACCTGTTTTAATGATAAACAGTAGAAATGGCCCTAAGCATTCATTATAGATGAGTTCCTCACTGAACCTTCAACTGATTTCCCTTTCAAATAGATAGATGTAAGCCTCATTCATTTTTCTTTAATATGAAAAACAGATTCTTCTCAATCAAACCTCTGTACCATGCATATCCTTTCATTGTTGATACGAGTAAGCTTTAAGAGTAAGCTCTCTTTGGCATTGTTATGTAGTTACAGAGAACAATTGAGCCAGACAATGACACAACCTGTTTCTTGTCTTCCTCAATGGGAAATGGGCTTTGAGTTCTCTAAGGTCGTTCATAAACAGCCAAGGGTGTGTAAGGAGAAGAATGACCTCAAAGCTGGGTTTTACATAGGAGAACAAAGAGATCTCAAGTCCTGATTTGAAAAACACTCGGAGACCAAATCAATGTCATAATGTCATAATTACCAATACGCGTCATAATGTTGTTGGAACCCACTTGCTGCTTCTGCCTTTAAACACAAGCTCCTCTCCTAATTGCTGTGCAGCTGTCAAGCTTTGTAAATGATGTTTGTGCTGGCAGTTAGCTGGGAGATAACTTCATCTATCCAGCATTCATATGGACTGGAGATTCATCCTTGTTTCTTTCTGCGGGATGTTTTGTGACATTATTGTTTTCAGATTGCTTGGCCTCTGTTACAGTTCTTCTGGCTTCTTTCCAGGACCTTTCAGGTTACTTTTTAGTCTCCTTAATCTGTACTTTCCCTCCTGAGCATAATAAGAACTGCAGTTGCTCCCAGACTTAGACACCCAAGTGCTGTGACTTGCTTTTTCTGTGGGAAACACCACTTCATGTTTTTCACAGACTTAATTCCCTGAAGATCTTTTGAGTATGAAGTGAATACAGCTTAGCACTACACAAAATGTTCCTAAGGAAGAATGCCACCAGTCCAAGTTCACATGATTTGGAGCTTGTCAGGCCTCGGTAGTGTTCTGAGGTTTAGTTAATAACCTACGGATTTGTGGATCTTTTGAGTGAATCTGGCTTTGTGGCAGGAGTAAGTGATGCTCTCAATCAGTGAAAACAGGAGGGGAAAAAAAAAAAGATGCAGGGAAAATAAAAGCCAAAACATCTGTCACTTAGGCTGGGTGTATCACTTCTGAACTTAATTTTGTTGATTAATTACTCTTCTTACTCCCAACTAGTTTGAAGAACATTGTGGGGGGGAGGGACACAATTTCAAACCAAAGAGTGAAATTCTGCTTAGGATGGTTCAACAGCATGCTGACTACAGCCCTACACAGCTAATATGTAATACATGAGAGAGATGCTCTTCATAGGGGCAAAGCAGAAAAGATTCTTTCCCAAAACAATCCTTTGGCAATAAAGCCAATTAAATTGCAGTTTAGGTCTCTCTCTCTCTCTCTCTTTGGTGTTGACATTTGTAATGTAACGTATTTTTATTTGATGTATTTTTGTTAACATTGTCTTGATAAGATCTGCTCACTTGTTCACAGTGTTTGCCTTTGAGAAGTAAAACAGGAAAAACACGGCTGACTGAACAGGTTCATTACAAACATCTTGAAATGAAATGAACCTTCCACAAGTAGCTCATTCAGTCAGTAGTACTGCAGAGTGAAACTGTTCCATACGAAGATCAGCCACAGAGACACAGACCTTGGGCACTGGGGGTGACATAGTCAGCCTCTGTGCAAATCACTGAAAGACAAAAATCCAATGAAATAAACCCTAAACTCATTTTTATAGCTAAAGGCAACTTTTATACGTATATATGTTCTTCCTTTTTTTACATCACCTTTGGAAACAGCTTGAAATTTTGTTACACTTAATCAATGGAAAAATTGAAGAGGATCTTAAGAATTAGGCATTAAACTTCAGAATTAGGCATTAAGCCTATTATACAAGGTTTTGAATGGGGTGGAGAGGAGAAGCTTTGTATATTGAGTCATAAATGATCAATAGAGCTTACCCCACTAAATATTTGATATGGACCGCTATTAAAGAGTAGGCACTGGCATAAATAAAACACAGCTCTGATTCAAGAAGAATGTTCCCATCTTTAAAGGAATGAGTAACTTAGCTAAATATGTTTTAAAAGATGGGGAGAAGAGATAAGAATTAAACAAAGATTCTGCCTTTCTCCGTATTTCTTAAAATACTACTTGCTGTGTTCAGAGCCTTATGCAGGTGGTCAGGAATAAGCTTTGGGATAGCTTAAGAGGTCTAAAAGGAAGTTTTGCAAGTCACACACTGAGGTAAAAATCAGGCTCTTGAATGTATGGCCCACACATGCACAGACACACATGATTTTCCACTTCCACTTTAATTATCCTTGAAAAACTACTGTAATTTGGGCTACTGAAGATGGGGAGAGAAAAATAGTTGAAAACAAGAGCAGCCAACACCATGCTGAGTGTATGTTCTGAACAAAAATATAAGCTACTATTGAAATTTGTAGTAACCTGCCTTCCCAGATCACACACATCCATGCTGAGACCAAGGCTCATGAGGATGCAGACACAAAGCTTCAGCCATCTGCTCTACAAGGTGTTGAAAGTCATCTCTGAAAGAATCTTCCTGTTCCCAAATTTCATGTAGATCTCAGTGGAGTTAAGTAGGAATATGGAAAGTCTGTATTCTGCCAAACGTTGTGAACCAAAGAAAATGAAGATTAGAGGAAAGCCCTTATTCCTAAGAAAGTATTGCTGTAACTCCAGCAAACTGAGCCAATTCTGAAGATCAGTGATGGATACTGCCTGTGGTGATCCTAAGAAACCCAACAGCTAGCCCTGATCCAAAACGAGACATTGAAGAGAATCACTTTGCTGACTTCAGTAGACTTTGGATCAGGCCTCTGATCTCTGAAACCATTTAATATATTTCACAAGTTGTTTTTGATATGCATACAGAGAACTGAAGGAGCAGGGAACACTGCTCCTACACATGGGATCTAACTGTACCTACCTGCATGTGGCATGTCCTCCCCTTTCTTATTCTAGAGGCATATTTATATAAAGAGTGCAACTGGAAAGACAGTGACTGCGTATGTCCCAGCCCTTCCCTGGATATTTTATTTACAATGTACTCCAGAAAACAGAAGAAAAGGAGTATACTTTCTGTCTCAGGGAGCAGTAAAGAAAACAGCCCCTGCAAGTGGAAGAACCCCAGTAGAATATTGTCTCTTTCCTACCCCAGACTCACACCTTATTAATAACCTATTGCGTTTAGAGAAGAGGTACAGCAACACAGATCTGTGGCAAATAACAGAGCTGAGGGTGTTGGCCCTGTTAACCGAAAGTGGCTGGCATGATCTGATCTCATTCTGTCATTGTTCATGCCCTGCCACTTACCTATTGTTGAATACATTATTACATCATGTCTATTAAGAGCTGCAACAAACTGTTCTATTGTTCTCTGCCAGCAAGATATGGTGGAAAAGTTCCTCGAAGATTTTTTTTCTGTGCTTGTGTAGGCTGAATACAACCCATAAGGCTCAATGTGTGGAGAAATCCCACTATTGCCAAGCTATTGAAATTAACCTTCACTGTGTGTCGATTCTGACATGAGTGTGTCAGGGAGAAGGAAGCTGTAATTAGTCCTAATACTTATACTCAACTGCCTCACAGCTAACTTAGACTAAAATTAAAGCCCAGGGGGATGTGCCTGCTGAAGTTACTGAGAGGTTGGCTGCTGAATTGCACCGGACAGAAACTGGACATAAAATGAATATTTTCAGTTCTGTATCTGCATAGCTGTTAGATTTTCACGTCTAGGACATGCATCAGCTTTACCACTTTCTGAAAGTGAGGCTGCAGGAACCCTACCAGAGTCTGAAGCTCTGGTCCTATCAGTTCAGCCCTGAAATGCACAGGGTTCATACCTCATGGGCTAAGAACCACAAGGAGCGCTTTTCAGGCAGGAGGAGATGATGATAGATTTTCATGGACTCTACTGCTCCTCTGCAGGGGTGGGCAGCACTGGGCACACAGCAGGGTCACATTTAAGGGTAGGCCTCCTGTTTGCTGTGTCTCCTTGCAATGCTTGCGGACGTAGCATATGAAGGCAGCCCCAGCACTGATGGAGGGAGCTGGCTGCTCCATGGCTGAACTCCACCTGGGCACTGCATGTCACACTACCACCCACAGCTGCACCAGGAGATGCTGGTGTGGGTCTTGAGCTGTTGAGAGCACACTGTGCCCAGTTGCCCTGGCACAGCAGTGTCTGGGAGCTCAGGGCTGAAAAGGGGAAGAGAGCTGAGTGTGAGCAGTTTCAGGTTTCACCCCTGCCAAACTGTCTGAGACAAAGAATGGCAGTGAGGCCCGAAATAAAGAGTTTCAGGTTGCCAGCACTTTCCATTTCTCTTGGTATTTCAGTGTTTCCACTGCTTGCTCTTGGCTACGACCAAGCAGTGCATACAGTGTGAATAGATTAAAATAGACATTTTCAGCTTTCTACAGATTCTGGGAGTCGCTCTGAGTTGTAATCAGGGGCCTTGTTCATTATAAACCTGTCCCATGGCTCTGAAACTGGTATCCACTCTTCATCTAGGAGTAACTGTCAGAGTCCGTCATCTCAAACTTAAGGGGCAAATTTCTTTCTTTTTTTCTTTATTTTTAAGGAGATCTGGTTTCACTTAGATGAATTAAATGCCGATATATCTCTTACTGGGAATTGTTTCAGGGTAGATTACAGCACAGTTGCATTACTTTAAAAAGCGTGCAAATGTCTGCTGCTTTGTGCTATTTATATTTATCTTATAAAGTGTTTAATAAACACGTTTATACTGCTATTCCAGGTCCTCTTCCTGCACTGCGGTCCAAGAATTATCCTTTTCTTCAGCTCTGAGCTTAGCACATTTACAGTGTGCTTTTATTTCTGTATTTGGAATCTTTGCAGTTGAAAAACTTATATTCACAAAGTGATGGAGAGGAATGGTGTTCCTTGTAAGACGATGCTCTTAGAACTGTGTATTTCCAATCTGACAGTCACACTGCTGGTTGAACTGCAGCCCTGCCAACCTCTGCTGCATACAGTCAACTAATCTGAAGTGATTAGTACAAGGAAACTTTAATTTTAGGGAAATCTGAGCTGTTTTAAAGCTTTGCTCCAATGGCTGCATGTAAATCATTGTGAATTTAAGAGTTTTGCGATTGAAGCTCATGGTTTGGATGTGCTCCTCTCATTTAAGTCAACACAAGAGCATACATGATCTGAGAGTGCTCTGGTTTGGATTCGGGGGGTGAAGACTCCTCTCCTTCAGCTCTGATCCCCAGAGCTCGGCTCTGGGAATACATCAGGTTCACCTTAGGGGTGTTTTGATTTCCCCTTCCCTTGTAGAGATACCCTTTAGTCATCTGTGGGGATCTAGGATGAGATGGGGATAACTAAATGTAAAAGAATACAAATATTCTTACTCTCCACGTTACAGAAAAAGAATATGAAGAACAAGAATATGACATTTCTGATGCAAGTATTAGGGGAAGTTGGTTCCCTTTCTAAAGATGAGATGAAGGGAGGGAGAGAGGGAGGAAGGAAGGAAGGA
>PPHD01013547.1:0-17255 GCA_002909625.1 Bambusicola thoracicus | reverse complement strand
GACCACCCTTTCAGAGAAGTAGTATTTCCTAACGTCTAGCCTGAACCTTCCCTGGAGCAGCTTGAAGCCTTTCCCTCTAGTCCTAAACCTAAGTCTTGTTCTAAACTCTAGTCCTAGTCTAGAACTTGTGCACACTGGGTGGATGTGTTTGTCAAAACACCATGCTGATGTCACTGGAGCAACAGTGGAGGCTGAGGCTGTTGCATAAGACCACATCAAAACACTGAGGGGTGGAATACATCTGCTTGCTTAGAAAAGACCATAGTTCACAAGCAAATAGATTGCCTTGTCCACATCATTAATATTGATAGGTTTACACCTGGTAACATGACTCGTCACCAAAGGAACTGCTCACAAGACCTCATTAATATTAATAGCAGCAAGCCAAATAACACAGCTCAGAGCCCGTGCCTTTTCTCAATACTTCATTAATATTTACAGCTCTGCAGGTGATTTATTTAACTTACAGAAGTTCATAGTGCTAAATCATGATAGGGAGGTTAGGTTACAGTGTGGCCATTCAGGTTAAGTAGTATCTTAAAATAAAAGATTGGACATGAATTAATGTTATTATCGGTAATAGCTTCCATTCTTTTTGCTTTTAGCTTTGTAAATCAGCTTGTATTGAATAAACGTTTTCAGCTGCAGCGTAAGGACTCTTTGCAAAGTAAAGCTGAAGCAGTGCTGTTTCCACTCTACCACTTCCCTGGGCGGTCTGTTCCACTGCTTCACCACTCTTTTTGATACGGTAGGTTTCATTATCAACAATGGATTTGCCGATATGTATTTCTGGTCTCCGAAAAGTGGTTCACAACTGTCTTACATGCAAGCCAACATGATAATATGAGCCTTAATTTTTTCAGACCAACCAAGTGAGTATATTCACAGCCTCTATATTGCACCCAAAGCTGTGGACTGGGCTCTCTGTACTGCACACAAGCAGAATTTGTTCACAATCCCTGACAATTTCAGAAATTTCAAAGCAATTTTCAGATTCTGAAAGCCTGCAGTTAGATGTAAAGGATTGTTACTGCCCACCTTTTAACCTTTTAAAAGACAAATGGAAACCTGGAAAAACACTGTCTGGGTTCAAGATACTTTAAAACAAACCATGGAACAGAAAAGGAGTCGAAGAGAAAAACATCACTCTGGTGCAACCTCTGCTGCTCTAAGCAGCAGATTGTAGTCTTGTATCGTAACATCACCCTTTTAAGGCTTTTAGCTTTCGGAAGCAGGAAGAGATATCTCCTCTCTATACTGTTTAGAAAATACTATGTCAGTTTAGTACAGTTGTAGCACTGTGACTGTTGGGTGACTTGAGCACTTTCCTGCTTCTTTCCTTGAGACAAACAAACAGCTGGGAGTTAAGTTTTGGCTATCAGTTGCATGCACAAAACTGTTACAATGATCCTGTTTTCACCCCAGCATGTGTAAAGCTGCAGTAATGCAGCTACTGCATTTCAAGTGTCTGAATTCTCATATCCCAGCACTGAGATCTGCAGCCTTTTAAGGGTGCTCTGGATGGACAGGATTCCGCTTCCAAACTAGACCTGAAGTGTGTTGGCATACACTCAGCGGAGGCTGAGGATGCCATCAATGAGGCAGAAAGTGGCCAGTTGACCTGGTGCCCCTTTCCTTGCAGAGATACTAAAACATGCAGGGCAGATTGTCTTTATGCTTACTTCAGTGCTCAGCTCCTGGCCACGCACACTCTCAAATCTGCCCAAAAGCCCCCTGTGGTATGTAACCTAAGTTGTAATACCCTGCAGTAACTTAACGATGTTTAAGCTACCAGGCACTTTATGGTGCTGATATATTAATATGCACAAAATTAGATGATTATGCTGAATCTACTAATGTTCATCTTTTTATATCCTTCTGCTTTCAAACTGATAATGAAACAGAATCCACCCTCCCACCCATCCTTCTCCTCTGGCTTAGAAAGCAGATTCCTTTTTAATAAAGGCAGTTTTGGGACACTAGCTAACATTACACTAAAATGAATATTTTTCTAATGCTTAGCTGGAGAAGGAGAAAGATTGACATAGGGAAAGCAGAAATATAAGTGTATAGTTTTAAATGTGAAGAATAAATGGGCTTTCTCAGACCTATGCTCAGTGTGGTGCAATGCTACAGCATCCAGTAGTGCATCCCTGCCTTACTCTTTAGATACGTAGACACTGATAATACATATGTAAACCTCAAGCAAATGTTTGGAACTATGTGGCCCTGTACCACAAATTAATATTTCCCTCTCTTTTAGCTACTGCTTGAGCTGAGGGTCTGGCTAAATTCTGTTTGGTTTCTTTCATACTGTTACTTTTCATAGAATCATAGAATCACCAAGGTTGGAAAAGACCCCATCCCAACTTTCCACTTACCACCAATAGTTCCCCACTAAACCATGTCCCCCTTTTCTAGCTTCTTATAAAGAGAAAGAGGAACCTTGGAGAGTGATGGAACGTTTTCTATGGGGGGAGTAGAAGTGGGGACAAAAGTTATTTTTCATCTAAAAGATGGTTTGAAGGCTATTCCAAGGCAAGTACCATCAGATACAAGTGTCAGTGAAATTATTATATATAAATGTAGTGAGGTGAGTAGTGGATAACAGTAAGCATTTCTAGAACACCTGGAAAATGGCTCTGCACATAGGCAGCAGATAACATTAGAGGCAAATGAAAAGAATTATTCTTCGATCTAAAAACAAACAAGGTGCCTACTACAAAGTGCATCCTTTGATATTGCCAGAGAAAGGCTCTTGGACTTAATGATTAATTCTGACTCTTCTAAGTGCATCCATTAAATAAGGCACCAGGCTGACCCTGCAGTCCTGTGCACTTGGGTCCCACTTCTCATCATGGCTCTGTGCTGTGTTGCAGTCCCTTCCTCATGCTGTTCCAGCCGGGTCTGACTCAAAGAGTATGAAGAGTGTACCTCCACAAAGAATAGACGTACAGCCTTGGTGTCGTGCTGCAGCTAGCAGGTGAGGCTCTGAAAGGGAATGCTATACCCCAAGGCTTGGAGTCTTGAAGTGCCATGAGCACAAAGAGAAAAAAATGGGGAGAGGAAGAAGAACTGCTCATAATGAAGAATTATGAAATATTTAATGAGTGAGGGAGGTTTTCCTGGTGGATGATTTGTTCTCTGCCACCTCTCCTGTCTTCTTCCAAATGGTATCTTAATTGCTTTTCTCCAGCTTGTCCCACAATTAAAGACTCTTTACTTTTGCCTTTATTTTCAACACATCGTTTAATTTTCCTTATTTACTATTTAATTAATGAGCTGGCACTTTTTGCCTTCTTAAAATTCACTGCCTTGAAAACCCTGCCCCTTACTACTGTTTTTTGGGAGCAAAAAAGTGAAATACATTTGCCCCAGACAAAATTAATTTGACTCTTCACTGTATTTCCTCTCTGCTAATGAAGGAAATTGCTGGGTAAATAAATTGATTTTCTGTGCTTGAATACCTCTTCTCCTCCTGTCATTTTTAGCAACAAAGGTATGATAAAACGAGTTGTCTTCTGTTAACAGTGTTTTTCTGCAGAATAAATCAATACTTGCAATAATAATTAGTGGGAATTAAACTATAGTTTTCCACAGATCTGCAGTTTTTTCAATATCTTTTCTGCAGATGTCCCCTTGGGTATATACAACAGATGTACATATAACTCTAGAATTGCAAAGTGAGATAAATGTGCTCACTGGAAAACCAACAGTGTAGACATAAAAAGGGAATGCATTCATTAGCATGGCTTTTAGGCAGATGTAATTTATTCATTTCCTCAAATGTCTGAATCATTTATTTGCTGTGATTTTTTTCAAGTAGCATTCTATTTCTAGTTGTTAACCAAATCATCAGGTTGTGAGTAGGTGACAGTGAATGTAATGCCTACCACCTGTTTTCCATTTATACTTAAAATATCATCACACAGAGAACGCCATGGTTTTCCCATGGGCTCACCTTCTTGAGCAGAGTGCCCCAGGTCAATTTCCTCTCAATCCTTCAATGCTACACCCCTACCTTACCCCAACTCTTTCTGCATCATTAGGTGGGACTGCTTCTTGCTAAATAAATGGAGAAATTAGTTTGCATGGTTTGGAGTATGTGGCCTTCTGCACGTTCTGAGAATGCTGTTCAAGTGTGGAGATACATTTAACTAATCAGTTGATTTCCAGGGGTACAATGTTCTTCAGCAGATAACTGATCACTACTCAGAAGTGGACAACAGCCTCCTGAGAGACCAAGTATGCAGTGAATAATTAAGTCTGAGTGCATATGCCTACATTGCTAGCTTATCTCTTTATTGCCCTGACAATGGTACTACTGAAATCCAAGACCACACACAGGTCAAAAGAGAGTGGAAGTGAAGACTTTGCAGTTTAACAGAAAGGAAAAAAAATCTTCCTCTTTCATTCACAGTTTTTCATATCATCCATAATACGGCATGAATGCTTTATCCAACTGACCAGCCAAATATATTGTTTACTTGAAGTACATTTCACACACTGATCTTATTAGCTGCTTAATCTTAGAATCATAGAATGGTTTGGGTTGGAGGGGACCTTTAAGGTCATCTAGTTCTACCCCCCTGCTTCAGGCAAGGACACCGCTCTCTAGACCAGGTTGATCAGAGCCCCATCCAGCCTGGCCTTGAGTGCTTCTAGGAACAGGGCATCCATAGCTTCTCTGGGCAATCTGTTCCAGTGTCTCACCACCCTCACAGTAAAGAACTTCTTCCTAATATCTAGTCTAAATTTACCCTCTTCCAGTTTAAAGCCATTTCCCCTTGTTCTGTCACTACACGCCCTTATAAAAAGTCCCTCCCCAGCTTTCTTGTAGGCACCCTTCAGGTACTGGAAGGCCAATATAAGATTCTCCTGGATCTTTCTCTTCTCCAGGCAGAAGTACCCCAACTCTCTCAGCCTGTCCCCACAGGGAAGGTGCTCCAGCCATCCAGTCATAATGTTTGTGTAATTACTAAGGTGCATATCTGTAGTATAGTTTAATTTGGCATTAATGGAAAAATACAAAAAATAAAGCACTAAAAGCTTTGTGAATATTCATGGTAAAGTCATGCAACTTTTAGTGGTAACACTCTGTTTTGTGAGAGATTTAATGACTTGTTGCTTTATTCATGCAAACTATGGCAACTCCTGAGTATTTCATAAATATTTGCATACATAGCTGACTATCCTCCAGAACTATAATTAGAGTTGTGTCCCACTACAGATTTGCTTTTAAAAAAGACATCATTCATTCAGAAAGCAAAAACACATGGTTGAGACAAGTCATTGAGATGCTTTACTTAAAACACATGGTACGCTAAGCGATAAGTACTATACAGTGAGTGAGCTCGAACTTGGTGAGCAACTTGAAATCAGGACTACTTCTCAGGAAAACCACAAGAAGAAATACAAAAATTCTACAGGTAACTCATTTAAAAAGAAAAATTTAAACACTGTCCTGATGAGTATGCAAGTCATTCGCATACTGCATGGCATTAAAGAAGTTACTTGCCAATCATGTGCATTAATAGAAAGAAAAAACGGTTTTTAATCTGGTTTCCAGACAAAGTTCTCATTTCTTGTCCAAACCCATGATGCTGGTAAGTACAGTAAGGCTCTTCCACTGGATTCTTAGTCTATGTGGTCCTTCTTACAGAATAAGGCACATTTAAGAACAGCAATGAATGCCCAAAATGCCAGGTTGAAAAGGAGTCATACAATCCCCCAGCCTGCAGAATCCTGTGAATTATCCTATTCTGCAACTTTATGCAGTTCTTTAGCTCGGTCCTCTATATTTAGTTGGGAACTATATTTTTTAGTCAGCTTCCTGTTGTGATGCATTAGGAGGAAACATTGGATCATTGTGCTGCTCCAAAGCAGATAAAATTGTTATGGCTTATGGAATATGGCATATGATTCATCTGATTAAACTAATCAACTGGGAAAATAAATAGAATAGAGCAACGTATATCATTAGACTGAACCATATATTATTATTATTGCTGCTTACTTTTACTGAGAGCATACAGACATTGACTAAAACTCAAGGATGTGATGCAAATTGTACAGAAATTGAGTAAAATAAAGAATTTTACTCAAAAGATCCAGTAAGCTAGATCTTATTTACCAATGTCATATACCAACTGAAGCACAAAACCCATCCTCTTCAGCACACCCATCTTAATGAGCCAGTATCATGGTGTTGTAACTCCAGTTTGCTCTCCAGTAGCATCCCACTAGTGCACACTTGGGCTATCCTTACAGATGCCTACAGCAAGTCCATGTGTCCATGCCCTATGTCTGTGCCCATTGTAGCTCTGAGAATAGGTTTGCAAAGAGGACTTGTGATTATACCACCCCAGCCCTGACACTAACGTTGGCAGAAGGCTAGGACTAACATCAGGTGATCTCATACTATGTCACAGATGTTACTATTTAACACAAAAGGTGCCAAATGCTGGCAAACTTATCCTTACGTATACTATGAACATAAAAAGTCCTGATTCAGTGTGCGTCTCTCTCCTCTCTCCTGTAACGGCAGATGTGGACTGAGAGGAAGATTCTCACCTGTGAAATTCTGGTTGTGCCCTGAAGTGACCTTGTGCCCTTGTGTGAAGACATTGTCTTCAAACCTAATATTGGCTTTGTCCCTTCAGCAGGAAGAGGCAGACCTGCAGCGATGGAACAATGTTTGCACTTTCCCTGCTTTCAGGGAGAGTCTCCATGAAGTCTGGGAGCTCTGACCGGATTGCTGGGGAGACACTCAGCCCCACGACTGTTCTCCATCATAGTGTCATCTTCCTGGTGTCGTTAATGGTGGGTTGGTATGGAGCGTCTTAGGAGACCATTCCCTTCCTGTCAGTGTTCACCACCTTCTGCATGAGGGCCTGGACTAATCCTATTACAGATAACTCAGATCCCTTGGGCTCTGGAAACGTGGGAGGCAGATTTACTTATCTGTGTGCTCCTCTTTACAGGAAGCAGTGTTCTTTCACTGTGGGCTTTCTGTTCCACTTGCATGCATCCACTTCCCTTTTTGAGGATATGCACAGCCCTCAGTCTTTCTGTAATTGCTGTACTCTGAGCAGCATACGTTGTTCTAGAAAGAAGATGTATTCAGTAATCACTGACATAATGAAGCCTGCGTTCTTCGCCTGTCCGCTGGGGAAGAAGAAGTAGCACTTGGAGGATTGCAGCAACTTTATGTCAGAAGGCTTTTAAAAGGCATTTTCTATTTTATGAAAACTGCTTTAACTGTGGGGGAGATCAGAGGCACAGATTCTTGCCACACACTACTGTTGTAGAGAGTTTTGCTTGTGCATTTTGAGGGCCATATTACTAAATAGAGACCAAAAAAAACGTTTTGTTCTTCAGCTTTAGAAAGGCAATTCTTTCCCCACAAGATGCTGCAGTGCCAAGTGAGATTGCACCTTGAGAGACAAAAGCTGCTGCTGAGCTGCCTGACAAAGAAAGCAGCAAAGCCAAGATTGCAGGGAAAGGATTTTAATTTTGATTCATGAACTCTTAATGAAACAGGTGAAATGAGTTTCTGGAAAACAAATGCAGATTTGTGAGCTGAAATTCTCAGGGGTTTGATTTTTATCATTTAAGTGGCCTACAGTTTATATTAGTGAAATCTCCACACTCCAGTGCTGGAAGGTACCTACATGACACCATTTCTTTACACTAATTTTTACAAACAAACAAACAAAAAGCGGTGTCTCTAATTAATGCCAATTTACATTTGCACTACTCTGTCAGCTTGAATATTCACATCTGTTGACTGAGGAGAGCACCACAGATTTGAATTTACTCTAAATATACAAACCCAATCAATCAGTTCTGATAAACAGCCAATTAAATTGAGAATCTCAGGATTATGGCTGTACTTCATATGGAGAATTAAAAAGAAACTCCCTGAGACAAATGGGCTCAAGTACTCATGAGTGCTTCCTTCAAAGAATCTTTTTATGGGTTTCTGGAGAGATTTTGTTGGATGTTGTATCTGAAAGGATTCTGAGAGGATCCTGAAAGTACTCAGAAAGGAAGGATGATGCCTTAAGTAGCATGGCTTCAATATTGGGAAATGATATGGTGTAGTTCTTTGGATGGAAGAGGATCATGAAAGCTCATTTTGTTCACCTCGATGTAAAAAGCTTAAAACAAAACTCTTCAAGCCGTGTGAAAGACAGAAATCTGCCTACTGCAAGATGTTGAGCATGTTTCTCAGCAGTTAAATAGCTGTGTGGTGGTAACACTGAGCAACTCAGCCAACCGCACAGTCAGTTCTTAAACCACAGATCCGCTGCAACAAGCAGATGGGGCAGTTCTATGAGGCAGCTGGCTGAATCCAACTGCAGCAATAGAAAGATTCCACCTAGCTGTGAGCTCTGCAGTTGCAGCATCTTGCAGCAGCTCTCCAGTGGGTCACTGCTTATGGTATTAACTCACTGATATTTGGGCCTAGATCTTCAAGGAAACTTGCTGTTGACCCAATATAAGGTGCCTCAATCAAGGTGGCAGTGAGTGTCTCACAGAGCCCAGCCATGGGCAAACTTTCAGCTCCACTGGGGAGGTGAGGGTCTGAGTATTCCCAAGGGAATGAGCCCAACTCATCAGCTGAGCAATTGCTTGAAGGGGAAGGAGCATGAGGCAAAGTGTTGATGTGGAGTGGGACAGCACACCTGTCTCCTGTTTTGTGAGTACAGGCCAGTTTATATTTGTTTATATGAAGTTTGCTATTTCTGTATAATTTGCAATTTATTTCTCCTCAAATGCACATATAAATATAGTGGCCATCATGGACGTCTTCTAAAAGTGTACTGAGTGTACTATGCTACAGGTAGGGATCACTGCTTCATTCATAACAGCAGATATTGGAGGCATTCAAGGCACTGGCACAGGCTGTCCAGAGAAGCTGTGGGTGCCCATACCTGAAGGTGCTCAAGGCCAGGTTGGGTGGGGCCCTGGGCAGCCTGAGCTGCTGGGGGGTAGCCCTGTCTACAGGAGGGGGTTGGAACTGGATGGGCTTTAAGGTCTCTTGCAATTCAAACCATTCTATGGTTCTATGATACTGTAATGTTGAGCAATTACTATGTAAAATTATTTATTCCAGTATAAGTATTATTTAGTGTATGATTTTAAAGGAAACAACATTTATGGATTGATGTGGTAAAATCCATATCAGGCTTAGTCTGCAGGACTTGCTAAAGACTGTCCTCAAAATGTGCTTTGGCTTTAACAGGTCTGAAGCACAGACTCTTCTTGGGATGGCAGGACACGCAGATTGTTTCCAAAGAATCCAGTGGGGTTTTGACAAGAGGCAATGAGGTGAACCCCTCGTAGCTCAAGGGAAGCTGAGGGGGTAGGGATGAAAATTGAAGGAGGAAAAATCTGAGGGCAGCAGCTTCTCGTCACAGGTGGAACCACCCATCAGTGACTTCAACTGCAGAAAGGAAAGCAGGATTGAGCCTCCATGGGGATGCAAAGTGATTTACAAAGCTTGATCCCAAAAGAGATGCACGGTTCTTTCTTCCCCACATATTTTCTTCACCTAAAATGGTCCTAACTGGAGATAACTCTCCTCCTATTCTTGCTAGTGCTAAGGCTTAGACTTTGTCTTCAAAACAGAACATTATCTCTGCAAGATTGTAATATGAGAATAACTGAGATAGATGAGGGTCTGATTAATCTCTGGCATGATGCTGCACAGGGATACCTGCAGGTATCGGTTCTGCATTGGGGTGAGACGGACTAGTGGTGCAGTAATAAGATAACTGGTTTAATCAGGTAGAATAAAGCAGGGAACACAGATAGTGAACAAGTCTTATGTCCCTTCAGATGCTGGGAACCTTACTTTTTGAAGCACACAGAAGATCTGGATGCATTTTCCCATGGCACACAGCACAGATCCTGTCCATGCAGAGGTTCGTTTTCACACCTATACCGTGTTTCATTTCATTTCATTTTTTGTAACAAACAAAACCATATACCTTCTCCAATCACACTGGTATGTTGTATCTTTTATAATGTGCACCAGTGAGCAGCACAGGATGTTCCATCAGGTTACTTTGCTGCAGCTGTTCATGCTGACATATGGACTTCCCAAGGCCTAAGTACAAGGTCCAGTAGAGCTGGCATGGCTTACCCAAGACCATTAGCTCCTGCAATGCAGTGTCTTCTACAAGGCTCCTAATGCAGCATCACAGTGTCTACTCCAACAATACTTCAAGGAAAACAAAAAAAGAAAATAGTTATTTTTATTGTAATTAAGCAATATTTTTAATATATGTCTTGTTACAAAAACCAATCTTGTAGATCAGTAATTACGTCAGGCAGGCACTTCAGAGAGGTAATTGAAAAGGATTTTAATGTCTTAGTGCATAAATCTACAATGTGACAAGGGATTAGTAGGAGCTCGTGGGAGGATATAGTGATTCTGCATCACCTGGAATTTTTTTGTAGATTGGACTACTTCATAAACTAGATCATAATATAAGTAAACTTTCTATGGTCCTTCTGATCAGATACTGGTCTGTGCTCAATCTCAACAAGATAATTATGGAATTTTCCATGAGAAATATTCCATAGAATTGAAGGTTAATTACCTGGCCAGGTCCTTCTGGCCCTGAAATAGAGCACCCGTGAGAGCTTTCTATATGCTGCAAGCATGGTGCTCACCAAGCAGCACATCCACCTCAAACTGAAGCAAAAAGCAATGGGAATGAGCTTGTGTTTTGCCCCATGAATATCCAAATTTACTGTTGGAAGATATTTTCACAAAGTAAAGATTTAGAGGCTTAGACAGGACCCAGGGCAGCATGCCAAGCAGAGCTGGGTGAGGGTCTGTGTCTGACATGAACAGTACAACCCATGTAGTTGTGTGGAGCATACACTCATCAGCTCTATTATGTCATCAATTATTTAACTTGCAGAAGCTGTTTTGTGAACAGACCTTGGAGCAGAAGCCTATTCCATTTTCAATACCACCAGGACAGTCCTATCTTCAGCAATTTCTTCCAGCACTGTGTGAATCAGAGCATGACAATGATTACCTCATCACCTCTATTTAGGTATTAAAAGAACAGAAAGCTTTCGTTCTTTAACAAAGGGCAAAAGACAATCCAGCAATTATATTTTCTGTTCTCCAAAGGCCAAACGTTATTTGAGGAATTTGGGGTGATAAAATAATTTAAATTAAACTTGCACCTCCTCAGGTTGACAGGCTTCTTTTGAGATGGTAATAGCACTTGAATCCAGTGATTGTGATGTTGCTGCAATCACCCCCTAAGCCGTTCGGTACTTTCCTTGCAGTTACGACGTTTCCTAGCTAAGCATCACATTTAGACTAAACAGCCCAAAACTATAACAAAATATCTACAAATCTGCCAATATTTGTCAACAGACAGATACAAAAGACAAGTTCAGAATCAGATCAAATTGTAGGAACAGGCACGATGTTCTAGCAAACCTAAAGATGCCCACAAGACACACATATGCAGAGTAAAAGGGAGAAAGAAAACAGGAAGAACATTTGGATGCCTATCAGTGTTAGAGTTTTGTTAAAAGAGGTTTCCACTTTTCCCATGCTTGATGCTATTCTAGGATACTTTGAAGAAGGGGTAGACTGTCACATTAGACATTAGGAATTGACGAGGCTGAGAAAGCTCGTTTTCAAAACAGAATTAGAACAACAAAAAAATCAAAAAACGATAGAGAATCCACTTGTATTTTCCTGCTTGCTTCTCTGTTTTCAGTATGTCAAGTACAGCAATCCAGACTTATTTAAAAAAAAAAAAGCTATATTCCCTGTGTCATCCCCATTGGGGTTGTTCCAGGAAGGCAGTCTTTAAGGAAAGAACCATCATCCCCAGCCACAAGGTTTTTGTCACGGTGAAAAGCTTTTGTCCAGGACCACATTTAGCTTTGTGAATCTTTTGATTCTCTGGTCTAGATAGAATAATGCATTTCTGAGAACAATGCAGTTTGAAAAACCTGCTACAGGCAGGATGGCATGAAAATAAATAACTTGCTCTGGAAGGTATTGGCTTTTGCTCTTCCATCCCTGGGTGCCTGTGGGAGCAATCACCAGCCTCAGCTCCTTGCTGGGGATGGGAAATTTCCTGGTGTTTGCAGGTGCAGCTGAAGTCCTTTCCCATGGTGCTCTGGAATCTCAACAGCCTGCTGGAAAGTCCTGAGTGCCCAGAGGTTTGGAATGAAATATTAGGTGAAATCAGGTGAGAGACAAAATCTCTCCAGCCTTCTTACCAACCCAAAGTGAGGCCAGTAGAGTCACAGTTTATCAGTCAAATTCTTTACTGTTTTTACTACTAATTACCCAAATTTCCTGACAAAACCAATACTGTGGAGGAGACTATCACTGTACAAACCCATCAGACTTGCTGGAGGTGTGATGAAGCATGAATCTGGTGGGCTGGGTCTTACCACTGCCCCCATCAGGCTTTCCCAAGTTTTCTAAATATGGGTAAAGTATGATGCATAGATCTAGCAACTGCCAGAAAAGTGTCTCCTCTTTACTCTTGTATCAGATGCAGGTGACAAGGCTTTGGAATCACAAACAGCTGTTTTCAGCTGTCTACAATGGACCCACAAAAGGACAGAGCTGAGCCCCTCAGCTGGTGATATGTCTGGAAAAACATGTTTAAGAAAGAGCAAAACATTATCTGAAAAGAAGAGAAATGAGGAAAAAGGAAGGGGGAGAAGGTGGTTGTGGTTGCTGAAGGACTGTAGCCTGTGGAGATGTGCAGTGCAGTAGGGGGAAAAGCATGGGAAGGGAGAAGTGACAGGGATGAGCTGTTACAGACTAACTGCAGCCCCCATTCTGTTGCTCAGAGAGGGATCTAGGCAGAAGAGCTAATAATAAAGGAGCAAAGCTGAGCCTGTGAAAAAGGAAAAATGGATTTGGGAGTGTTTTAGCTATTGCCTTTTTTTTTTTTTTTTTTTTCTTCATCTTTATCTTCTATTTTAATTAGCAATGAACGTAATTTTCCCCAGGTTGAGTGTTTTAGCCATGATAGTAATTGATAAGTGATCTCTGTCTTTATCTCAGCCCATGAACTGTTTCATTTTATTTATGTCCAGTTCAGGAAGGGTTGTGAAAGTAGCCAGGTGAGATTCTGGCAGATGAGAGGATCTTTTATGTATGTACTGGACTTGCTGTGCTGAAATAGGAAAAAAAAAAATTCTAAAATGACTTTAAATGCAAGGCTTCTTATTTCCCCTATTGTCTCTCTGCAGACCCCACCAGAGTTTGGATAAAGCACAGAAATGAATTACAGTGAGCCAGGACAACAGATTATCAGAGCAAGCAGTTGGAGACTTCCAGAGACCCCCCAGCCCTGTCGAAACTGCCTTGCCTAGATGCATGGTTTTGAAGGCCAAAGTATTCCTTACACTTGCTACCCTCTTTCCTCCACTTTCTGCAGACAGTTCATTCTGATCTTTGCTCAAAGCTTTCTGCAGCACTGGGCAGTGTCCCACCTGCTGTCATCTCCTCTCACAGCCAACAGTGCACTCCAGATTGCGGCACAGACTTCAGCTTGAGCTTGTTACATATCTGCTGGGAGACTTGAAAGTTGAAATATTCTGTTCTTTGTGACCTGTAAATGGGAATGAAACCTGCAAGACAACTCATCCTCTACGGGATGAGGGGAAAGAACAAAAAGGTGCTAAAAAAAGCCCTTGTTTTCTTCTTAGTAAATATTGCATGAGGTGGTGCTTTCTTCAGTGTAACCTGTCGCACCAGTGTGCTAAGATGCTTTTTCTCAGCTAACAGCTTTTAAAGTTTTGGGTTATGCTTTATAAGCAGCAGGGATACGTCTGCTGGCTGATGGGAGCCTCGTGTTGGCTTCAGACTGGAGGAGAGAGAATGGTGGTCTTCTGAGGTGCTATGCAGGGCGCACAGAACTACCTCTTGCGTAGCGCAGAGTCACACTTCTGTCTGGGTAATCACAAGGGGATACTAAAACACTAACAAATAGTGTGGCTGTTGCCTCTTGGTGTGAGGTGCCAGCATTTGTCTATTTAAGGTTTCCCATGGGTCTCTTACTGAGTAGTTGGAGATGGAAGCTTTTTCTGAATTCCATTGTATTGACAAAACATAGACTCTCAGCAGGCTGAGTAAACAAACACCATGTTAGCTACTGATAGGATTTTGTGTACTTGCTTGTATGTTTCAGAAGGAATTGAAATGGGCTAGAAATAAATGGAGGCCATTCAAACAGTCTTGCCAGTGTGCAAACAGCAGTTCATTTGTGAGTTCATAGAATCATTTGAGTTGGAAGGGCCCATTAAAGGTTATCTGATCCACCTCCCCACCAATGAACAGGGACATCTACAGCTCAGTCAGGTTGCTCAGAGCCTGGTCCAGCCTGACCTTGAATGTCTTCATGACTTTGGTTTCTCTGGGTATTTTTTGATAGACATTCAGCAGTATTTTAGAATATTCTCAGAAGGGCCCATTCGTCTTGTGATAATGTGTAACACCTTACTTCTTAAATAATTTCATCTAGTTTTCCAGAGAGCAATATTATATAATCCTGGTCTGAGAAAGAAAGCTATAATTAAATAATCTGTTGATGTCATAGGCTGTCATGAGTGGAAAACTATGATTAAATTATAACCACTGGCTCTCAATGCAATCTGAAATTAATGGCTGTTTCCATGAGTAATTAAGATGTCTATTCTCATTTAGAAACCTCAGTCCAGGCTCATGGCAGCTATAAATTGGTGTTTCCTTGTGGACTTCAAAGAATGACAGCAACTTAAATGGACTGAAGTTCTGTCCAGTCAGACTGTGGTGATTTATTCTAGAAGCAGTGATGAAACACTGCCCTCTCAAAATGGAGGCCCAAGCACTCCTGGCTACATCAAGGCATGCGATCTGTGAAACCACCTGTGTCCAACTTGGTACTGCACTCACTGTGCTATATGCACATTTGTGCCTGCTTGTCAATCTCATCCCATTCTATGACAACATGAAGTACATGTCTGATGATTTTGGAAAAGGTGAACACAAATGATGGCTGGTCTCTTCCTGCCCATCAAAAGGTACAATCTCTGCACAGCCACTCTTTAATCTTCTTTCAGGTCCTCCTGTTTGAATTTGGCATGTGATGCTTATACACACAGCCACAGTGCATAGCTGTTCATTCCCTATTCATCACCAACATGAGGAAACCACATTTTTTAGCAAAATCTGTAGGGCAGTGAGTACTCACCACTCTTGCCAGAACTCAGTGGGAGCCACAAATGCTTAGAACCAACTCTGGAGTCCTTTTCCCACCTGGCTGTAGGCTGTAATTTCTGCCTTTGGATCCTTAGTACACGGGGGCTGCTGACATGCCAGACTATAGGCGGTCTACACCTGATAGTTTCTTACACAGGCACACAAGATGCGGAGAAAAGAGGCTGCAGGGGACACAGCTACTCAGGAGAAAAAGTTTGAGAAGATTCCTGGCCTCTATTCTTCTCCAGCACATAGTGTTCCTCCAACAGCTCATCCTATTACACTGTCATGGATAATTTGCTCTAGTTCAGTATTTGCTTATTAGAAAATACACTATTTAGACAAAGATGAACATGTATGCAGAGAGTAATTTTATTAATGGAATGGTTTAAATTTTGGGGTTTTCTTTTTGGAGGAGGGGAAACTTGATCTCTTCCTTTTAGTTTTATTTTTTTCTTTTTGAAATGGCTTTCTCATTTCTTAATGTGTTGAATCTCATACTGAGCAGAGGAGTGGACAGATAGGAGCAGAGGATAAACAAATTGAACAGTTTTACTTGACCTACATCCCACTCAGCCTTTTCCTCAAATATTTGTTTCATGAAAACTTACATATGGTGTTTTTGTTCTGCTTCAGAATGAGAACAAAATTCAATCTACTGAAATTTCCTATGAAATGAGAATTCTGGTCACTACCTTGTGCTAATATTTACCTGACTCAAAGGACTGCTAAGTAAAGCCAGTGAAATTCCCAGGGCTGCTGATGCTCAGTGGCTAAAATAGGCATCTGTCCTTTGCTACTCCTTTCCATGGTCAATCTGGCTTTCTTTCCAAGTAAGTGAAGTAAGCCATCAGCATAAAGCTGTGTTGTTGGCAATTAACTGAGATGAAGGAATGGTGCATCTGTCCCCATGCACATTTTTATTCAGGCAATATGTGCTTGACACAACTGATGTTTCTGTTAACTATCTTTTCTCCTGCTGACAAAAGGTATAACTTACCTGGGGGGGGGAATATTTCAGGTCAGTCTGGTGAAAGATGTTTGTTCATATAGAAAATACATATATCAGAAACGTACTTTAAAAAGGGCACAGTGCCATGAAGCAGTCTTTGCATATCAGCATTATGAGGAATTTGTAATAGGATCCAAACAAACCTATTAGTCACTGATGGAGACATTAGTAGAAATATCATCACTTGAAGTCCTTTCAGCATTTTTCTCAGCTAATAACAGACTTAAAAATGAATTGTAGAAGTTCATTTCCAGTCAAATAAGCTCTCTTGCAACTGATAAATACCTTTTCTTCCATTGTGAAAATCTTGGTCTATCTTGTATCTTTTCAAATTTTAGAATAATCTGCAATCTGAAATAGAGTGCTTGCATGGAGGGAAGTATCATTTTTGTTTACTAACAGTCATATCAAAGCGAAAATCTGTTATTGATTACTAAAGGATAAAACAAGCAGTTAAAAGCAACCAAGCAGCTACTCATTAAACAGATTTATAGCTGTTTCTGCCAAGGACTCTCATGTTTTCTGTGTTTTCAATAGGACTGGTTGGAATAAAGGCAACATAATACTGGGCCAACTGCAACACACCTCTTATAGCTTGTTCTGTTTATTCTGTGAATCAAACAGGTGACAAAAAATGGGATAATTCCTGGAGATCATGATGCTGCCAACAAACAGGAACACTGCGCGTTATACCACAACATAACCACAGCTGCAACCAGAAGGGCACTTTCCTTTTCTGACTCCAAGGAAGAAACATTTCAGTGCATCTCCAAGAGTATTCCTTCTGCCTGACAGAGGAATCGGAATATAGAAATTATACCTCAGGAGGAAACAGATTGGAAAAGAGGTAAAATTTACCAAAAGTTAGCTTTATCAGATTTAGAGATTCACAGAATCACAGAATCACAGAATGGCCTGGGTTGGAAAGGACCTCAAGGATCATGAATCTCCAACCCCCCTGCCGGGCAGGGCCACTAACCACCCTATTTA
>PPHD01013546.1:547-17255 GCA_002909625.1 Bambusicola thoracicus | reverse complement strand
TTTATGTATATGCACCAAATTACTGCTCACAAAAAAAGCCTGGAAGGCTGCAAACAGGGAGAGGTTAGATCATTTTCTCTTGCATATGTGGCAGAATGACAGGGGATACAGAAGATCAGCAATAATTTGCTAAGTTGCTGTGACTCATCTGTTGCTAATACTCGGCATTTCTCCCTGTGTGCTAAATCCTAGCATGTAGAGGTTTAGAGAGACAACAAATTTGTTGGAATGTAGAATAGTTACTACTGTGCTAGGAGGCAAAGAGTATGAAATGCTTCCAAGTCGGAAAAATCATCAAATCGGAATTTAAACTGTCTGATTTATTTAGTCAACTCTTTATGACTCAAAGCATATTCTAGGAATAGTTAACCTTTTCTGCACAGTAGTAAGCACACCTCTGGAACCAAGCAGGTAACAGTAGAGTCTGTGTTGTAGCTGCTAAGCCGACCAGATTTTGGTTTCCTTACATAGTTCTCCTCATGGTCTCTGCTCTACATTGGCTGAGAACACGACGGGGGCTACAACTCTTTCAGCAATTGATGCCAAGTTTTGGAAAGTTACAGTAATCTCTCAGAATTACCTCATTTGCTGTTTGTAGCCAGTGCATTGATGTTATCGCTTCTTGTTTCCTTGCTGAAGAAATGAGGTCCCGTGTTGAAGCCTAATGGCATTCATAAATATCTTAAATATATTTTAATACCTCAGTACCTAAACTGCTAAAGAAAAACAAAACTCCAATTATTCATGTCTGCATTTGAGAAGTGTCAAATGTATGAAATAGTTTCTTTGAAATATTATGTCAAGAGTAGAGCAAGTTAACAAAATATCAAATTTGTCTGTAACAGGCCCATAGAAACACTTTTGTGAAGTACAGCATGTGTGGAATTGATGGAGAAAATTGAAGGCAAAAGTACAGCTTTTTGCGCAGCCAAGTGACGGGCTCTGTTACAGGGGTCTGTTCCTTCAGTTATGTGCAATGAGGGGGGTGTTAAATAGACCTTGCTAGCAAGGAGAAACAGCAGGGTGAAGGAAGGCTATAAAAAGCCTGGCTTCCATTAACTGAAAGAAGATGAAATTCATGGAAAGCTGAGCTATAACACTTGACCACCTAAACTGTATTTGGAAAACTGGAGTTTACTCACTGTGTGTGCAGGTGGTGTATATTATGAGAGCAGGATTAGGCAGTTTTACTGCATAAAGTCTTTTAGATAAATATATATATCAGCTTGAGTCAAAAAGAAAACAGGTGAGTCTGTATGTTTTTATGAGCTTCTTTTGGAAGGTGAACTTTCAAAATATGCCTTTCAGCTACGTGCAGAGGGAGAGAAAGTCAACTGAGTTTTAGCTCAAGAAACTTCATTAACCTGTCCAAAATCATGTCAGCTGAAGGACGAAATGAACAGTTAGTGAGAATGTGGGTTGTAGAGCAGTGCGGTCTGCTGTCTCTGTCGTCCTCCTGGCCCTTATGCCCGCTTAATAGGAAAGCAGTAGTGAAGTATTTAAATGCTAATAATGATGAAGCACTTGTTCATGTCTCAGCAAGTTGCCAGGGGAAGAAAAAAAAAAAAAAACAACACGAAGCAAGACAATACAAAACAAACAAACAAAAAACCAGCAAAGGAACAGTGGCACAGGCAGGTTTGATTGGAGGAGAGCTTATCCAAGCATTTGGAAGTTACGATGGATGTGGAATCTGATGCTGGGCTGGTAGACAAGCTATAAAGGAAGAAGTACAACTGGTCATTAAGGTGCTAAATACTGGATCTAATGCAGGAGGAATACAAAGCAGAGTTTCTTTTGTAGATGTTGCTGTGTTTAATTTAGATACCATATATTCTCTCTCTTTGAGTGAGCAATAACTTCTACACAACAGTAGTAGAAAGATTTATAGATTTTAATTCTAATGAATCAAGTAAGAGTAACCAGATCTCAGCTGCATATAAAAGAAAAATTTCCCTTCATAGAAAGCACTCGTTTCATTTCTTTTCTTTTTTACATCAAATATTTTAAGTTGGCAGAAACCTATTTCAAATATAGAATAAGAAGTTGTTAGGATGTGTGTGACTTTTCTAGATTCTGATAAAGGACAGCAGAGAAGGGGCATTAGTTGACTTTCTAGTCTCTTTCTCAGTGTGTAATGGACAGGATTGAGAACTGAAGGGAATACTGGTGGAAGGAAGAGTTGTAAAGATCAACACACATACTTGGTTTGTTCATGAACATAAGTCTATGTTGAAACAGGCTTGTGATTTCTGCCTGCAACTGTGATTTCAGGCCTGCAATTTCTACATAGAGAACTTCAATGGAAGAATATAAGTTTTGCTTAAACGTTACTGTGAATTACAGGTATTAGCTGGCTAAAATGCTTGCTGAAGTTCAAAAAAGAAGCATATAATGTTAAAGATGCAAGCATTAAGCCTCTTCTGAAGATAATAACAAGGTTGCATTTTTCAAGCTAGAGATGGCAGCACAGCTGCTTAACATTATGTCTCTTTGTGGACAAAGGATTTCACTTCAGCAATGTCAGTGTTCAGGTAAGTGCTATTACTAATATATTTATTATTGAAATAAAAGGTACCATGACAGCAGTGTAAGAAGGAGTGCATTTTACAAATAAGTAGTTTTCAGACACATGCAAGTATGGTGCCAGTGCTGCCATTGCTGAGACACTTCTGCAGCATGGTCTGAGGTGACCAATTTTACTTGGGAAATATCTTGATTTGGCCTCCAAAATGCACTGGCATAGCAATTGATCTCTTGCTAGGTAAATTGCAGAGGCCAGGAGTCATGAGCTGAATCATTAGAGAACTGCAAAACTAAACGTGTCTAAAAAAAGAAGTGCATGTTTTTGCAGCAAAATGGCTGTACAGTTATTTAGACTTTTATTGAGGTTATTCCTTGAAGTTTTTTCACTTAGTTGCCGAGGAATTTATTGAGTGAATTTAACAAATGTTAAACAATGTGTCAGTCTGAATCTATTTACGTGCTTATTTTATTTATGTTTTAGGAACTGACATTGAAAGCGTATTAGTATTAGAACTTTTGTCAGGAGTTGAGGCATAATTTTTTCTCCCAATGTCTGTATTCATTTGTCACTGTATAAGAAGTTAATTTTGATTTAAAGTCTACGTGTTTATGTGAGGCCTCTCCAGGAATGTGAACCTGAAAGGGATATGGAACATTTAATTTCACAATAGTCATTAGGCTGATGACATTTAAGTACTAAGATTTCTAGGGTAGAAAATTGGGACAGAAAGAAGTGAGAAAATGCTCTATAACTATCTATGTCATACCCTGAGTTTGTTTGGATGAGCTCTTGGTTTTCCCTTCAAACATTAAAATTCACTTAGAAAATGTAAAAAATAGAAATAGAGTGGTGCTTTAAATTAATTAAATAAATATATTTATGTAATATGTCTGTTCATCATGGGTCACTTTCTAGACGACAAATTTCTCCAGATACTTAAAATTCCTTCAGTATCTATTATTTTTCTGAAAGCTAATGACAATAATTAATTTTCTGCATTTTAAAGATGTGTGTGCTTGTGGCCCAGAAAGCCAGCTGCATTCTGGGCAATATCAAAAGAGGAGTAGCCAGCAGGGACAGGGAGATGATTGTCGCCCTCTACTTTGTCCTTATGAGGCCCCAGCTGGAGAACTGCACTGAGGGTTCCAGTACAGAAGGAATGCAAAGCTGTTGGAGTGGGTCCAGAGGAGGCCCTGAGTATGTACAAACAGCTGGAATACCTCTCTTGGGAAAGTCTGAGGGAACTGGACTTGTTTAGCCTGGAGAAGAGAAGTCTCTGGGGAGACACCATTGTGTCCTTCCTGTACTGGGCAGCCTGATCTAGTGGGTGGCAACCCTGCCCGTGGCAGGGCCTTCAAACTAGGTGATTTCAAGGTCCCTTTCAACCCAAACCATTCTGTATTCTGTGCTTTTAAATGTGCATATGTACCTATATATAAATATGTACATATGCACGCACATAAAGATGCGTACTATATTTATAAATACAGTTATTTGCCAGGTGCAGTATTTACTGTTCTGATGGTTTTCAAGTAAAATTGTTGTAGAAAGCACTGCATTACAAATTTTATAATTTCAGTTTGCAAAGGAAACCTTTCATAGATGTATCTTCTCAGAATTTTAGACTCTGGAAAGTACAGGAGGGAGGTGAGATAGTGACTGTTCCCATACAGCCAGATTTCTTTTTCCTCCTGTCCCAGTTTCTGTGCCCCATACAGGCTGTTCCTGTTGAATTTCTCACTTTCTCAGCTGTCAGAATATTACTGAATTCTGGCATTTCTGCAGGGTTTCCCTGTACACCATGAAGTACACTTCTCTTTTGACCCAGAGCTCACATTAATGCCAGTCAGACTGTCATTGCTGAGCTTGAGTTGCTGACTTGGAGTAAAATAGGACCCCAGTGAAGAGTAAGGTGACTCAGGGGAAGAATGTTTTACATGAGAGCAACTGCCATATCGTTTCATTAGACATTATACAGCCAGATGGAACTATAAGCAGGGAAAAAATACAGCTTTCAGATGAAATTGGCTTGAGCCTTCTGCCAGTATTTGAAATACAAGTTTTCCTGTTGCCTTTCATCTCTTTAGAATCTTTAATTTTCTGCTGACTACTGACTTCAAATGGCAGTCCATCACAGTAGCATTTAAGGACTTGTGCAATTGCTAGCAGCAGACAAATCTCAAGGGACCTGCTTGTGTCCAAAGACTTTCTCTTCCTGGAATCCAGAGCTTTTCTTCGAAGATGATGTTTTGTTTTAAGAGTTTCAGCTTCCTTCTTTGGACCCTGTTATCTTTGAATTGTAGCAGGTATTTGAAAGCCTGCATAGAATGGTAGGAAGGTCTGAGTATGATGAATGAGTTTTCTGAGAATATTGTTGGAATAATTTGATCTTAAGGTGATAGAGAAGTGCTCTAGAAAAAGACTTCTGAGTTGTAGTACTTGAGATCAGAAGTACCACATCCGCTTGAAGTTCGTTTCCTGGGGATTTCGGACATCAGCGTCATTGTCCCTGGAAGTTCAGTTCTTTGTGTCATAGTGGATTTTTGATCAGGTTTTCTTAGCTACAGATGTTCAGTGGTTACAGTAAGTATTTAAGATCACCTGCTTACTTTTCAGGAACTTAGGTAAGAATTCTCTTTGAGATTCATAGCTGAGCCAACTCTCCCTGTATTAAGATTTAAGCACCATGTTCTATTTTGATTTTATTGCTAATTTGCATAACCATACTAGTACTTTAATAACTTATTTTTCCTTAATAGAATCTGAGAGCAAAGCTGCTCTCTGGTATTTGTTTATTTTATCTCTTGCAAGCATGGGGGAAAAAAAATAAAAAACATAAGAAAAGGAAATCTATGAGTTTATGCTCTGAAGTCAGACTACTAAAATTTCAGTTTAAAAAAAAAGTATAAAAAAGCTTACTGGATGAATTGTTATTGTAGGAGTTGGAGTGTCTAATTGAACTACTTTGCAATCCTGTGGTTTGATTATTTTTTTTTTTCAGCATTATAGAAGTTATACATAGTGTTATGGAGTATGCCTTACTTTGTTCACTGAAAAAAGAGAAGGCATAAAAGTGGAAAATTAAAAAATAAATTAATAAAAACCAATCAAACCACATTATGGCAACCTTGCTCCTCAACTACATGTGTATCTCTTATAGATTTAGTGTCAGCTCAAACAAGCTACCACTGGGACCAATAGTGCTGGACCTTTGTCTTGATGTATTGAGGGTTTATTAGAGCTTTGCCCATTTTATTTGGCTTTTCGATGCTTATATGTAGCTTGATTCAGGATTCTACCTTTTTCCAGTGCTCATTAGTTGTAGTGGCCTTTCTAAACCATGTCTTTTGGGAATGGCAGTGGTTGTGACAGATGGCAAAGGAATAGAATTGCTATGGGACACTGCTTCCTGCTCTGACTCACTCCTCTTTCCTCTTTTTTCACTGCCAATGTTAGATTCCCATGCATTTGCTCCTGGAGAGACACAAATTGCACTAGTTACTTATACAGCACTTCAAAGTACTTGTAAGAATAAAATCTCCTGCTTTTCTTTGTCATATGTGTATGTTATGCTTTTATTTTTTCACAACTGGATTTTTTTTTTCCCCTTCTTGTAAAAGCTAGTGCATTGAGATTATTGCAGTCTAAAGACGTATCTTCGTAGAAAAGCACATTTGAGCGAAGGCATTCTTCAGCTGATTTCTAGACCTGTTTGTAATGAGACACACTCTGATGGAAAGAAGTGGTGTTTTAACTCTGGTCTCTAAAGAGCCAAGATTACTTACAGCAATATTCTTCCAATTTGTGTAATCAATATACCCTCTGTATTTGCCCAGCGTTAATGGCAAAGACATGTCACTGATATCTAAGCTGCAGAAAAATTAGTATTTTGCCTTGAAGTTATTCCAAACTCAGGGAAATTTTCAGCTGAGGAGAAAGGAAGAAAGTGAGGGGGAAAAAAAAATTAAGATGCTGGGAAGCAAGGAGGAAACAAAAGGTTTTAAGCTTTGCTTTGTATGTCCTTTTTGTTTCTGTTGATTGGTGAGATAAAACTTCTTCGTTTTTTAGTCAATCGGGATCTGCTGGTAAAATTTTCTCAAGATAGTGTAAAGAGCACAAAATCTCAAGATTTTGCATGAGAATGGTACCTACTGATATTTTTAAAAAATGAACGTAGAAGCACTTAAAATGCATCATAAATGATTGTGCCATCTGTAATTCTAAAACTAAATGCATTTATCTATTTCTCCATCCTGTCCGTTATTAAAGGCCATATTTCTTTGTCTAAAAATTTAAATGTAATATAGAGAGTACAGAGAGTCTCCAGTCTTGCAGAGATGACAGGAATGTTTCTCCTCTTCTGTGTCTTTGTAAAGATTAATTGCCTCTTCAAACCCATGTGTGTTTTGGCTTCAAAGCATTCTGTCTTTGATCCTCCTTCTCCTTAGATGCCCATCAGTGCTGGATTTGTACAAGGGGAAGCCTAAAACTGGATTTGCTTGTATAAAGAGGAAGCTCACTGTGTGAAAGAGTAGATCTTGCGTGCTTTCTCTTGCTTATGGAGTATTATTGGATTAACACTAACCATGAGCTGCAATGTGTTCTGAAGGGACTCTTAGCAAGATGGAAATAGTTTTTTAGTCCAGGGTCAGTGCTCCACCTATCTTGGCATTCAGTTATCTTAGGAGGGTAATGAAGCCTACTTTTGTAGCATTTTTCATTTTAGGAGGCTATACTGTTGCTCATAGAGACAACTTCCTTAACTGTTTATTGGGAATTAAACCATTGTTATAGCTACAGTGAACAAAGGTAAGCAAGAAGCAGCAGATGTGTAAAGAAATGCCACCTCTCATATTTTCATTGATGTCTAATAATAAGGGATATGGAAATAAGTGTTCTGTTCCAAGCCATAAAAAAAAAAAACACCAGCAGCAAATTAATATAATAGTCAGCATATTTTCCATGATCTGTAATTACTTTTCTTTGTATTCAGTTTACCCAGCTATGACCCTGAGTAGAACAGCTCTGTGTATAGGCAGACTTCATTCTCTACACAGGTTGGCAGAAGAAATGGAGGATGTGAATGCTTGAAAAATGACTGAGTACTTTGGGATGTTAGCACTGAATTGTATGTTTTCTGTCATTCAGACTGATTTTATGGAATTTATGACCATGCAATCAAAAGTATTTTAATCTGTATACAGTGCTACAGCGTATAATGATAAATTCATTACACTGGATATCATACATGTGCGCACACAAAAAAACTACATGAAAGAAGGAAAATTAATAAGTAATTGTAGGTATCTAGTAGAAAATACAGTGCTCTCTATTTGTCTTTTTCTAGTTCAACCTGGAGCTTAAAGTGTTACTGACTGTATTTAAAGTAAGATTGAGATTTATTTTTTCATATATTTAGCTGCAGAGAAAATCCCACCTTCTGCTGGTGATATAATCCTAGGTGTTTTTTTTTTTCCAAACTAAATTAAAAGAAACTTACATTATAATTTTTAAGGTCTTAATGTCTTTCTCCATGAGCTAAAAAAAAATTGAAAATGACTTTACTACAGCATTGTTGAGTTCAAACCTGCCTCCTCTTTTAATGGAAGTTTTTCTAAATTTTTCTGTCTTGAAAGATGTTTCAAAACTTATTCAAGTGGAAGAATATGTTTGCTGTGTATGCCACAGCATACAATTTTAATTTCATGGGGGCAATGTTTTTTTGTTCTTTGCCAGCTCTTTTATGAACATGCTGCTAGATCCCCTAATAGCACCTGCTGTGCTAGTGATGGGGGTATGTATAATGGTATGTCTGCCTTGGGAGATTATGGGTATGGTGAGGGCAGGGGACCAACAGAGAGGCCAATGTGTGTGTATGCTTTCCAAATTGCTAGCGACACCCCTGGCTAAATTGTACCATTAAAAGTAGCATGCTGTTAACACTGGAAAGTAGAAAGTGAGGATTACAAAAATAAGATGCATGTTAATGACTATATGCTTTCTCTGCTTCCTGACAAAAGTAAAACAAGAATAATAACCTCTCTAAGACACAGCAAGAGATGCTGGTTTCTCAGAGATGTAACCGTTCCTGGAATTTGGAAAGCAATGGTGTCTCTTGTAGCCTCTGTCACCTTAGGTTTCAAGCAATATGGTGCTAGCTTTATGAATTTCACCTTACAGGGGACTAGTTATTAGGGCAGATGCAACCAGGGAGTTGACAACCTCCTGCACACATTGACTGGACTGACATTTGCTTAGCAGTAACAAGCTGCTCTAGGATGGTGCCATGGGGGCCCTTGGGCTTGATTTAAGAATGCTGACACCAACTGCTTGTTGTTTTGTATTTTAGAGCTGTCAGGGAGGTAACTGATGTCAGCATAAAATTATTTGATAGCTTTAAATCATGAGTAAAGTATGAATCTATTGACAGCAATAAGCTAGAGATCAAATTGTTAAACTCCTCAATAAGGAGAAAATTGACAACTGAATGAAGTGCATGCTCACTTGTATAAGAGGTATAATACATAGCTGTAACCCATCCTATGCCTTCACTGTGAAGCCCATGTGTATGATTCTATCATTTAATATCCTAGTACAACAGCTGCTGTTATTGCCCAGCGGGTTTTCTAGCAAAATGGTGAGTTTCAGTTCCCATTGTCTTTCCACTGCACTTTTATTTGGCCAGTTTGGTGTGGGTAATGTTCTTGTCAAACATTATAAATAGAATTGCAATTACATCTGTCTTCACTAGCAACATTCTTGAAAATTCTGTGTTGAGAGGGCACTCTTAGATAGGAAAATAATAGTAGGGGGGTTATGCCCATGGTGAATATTTGAGGCATATTACTTTTGAACCCCAAAAGCTAAATCAGTTTTTTTACTTATGTCTTGCTTCTTTTTTCTTGTTTCATTGTGGTGCAACTTCATTACTGTATAGTAAATTCAACCTGTAGTCTTCAATTGTAGACCAAAAATTAGTCTACAACTAGGACTATTTTTTTTTTTCCAGTGAATGCTAGGAACAAATATGACTTTACAGTTATGTACCGCATCTCCCTTCCCTTTCTTTCCCTTCTCCCAGCCCCCACCCTTCTAAGCCCATTGCATGGATTTTGGGAGCTTCAGATTCTCTAATTCTGTCCCAGTATATACCAATTGGAAGCATTTAGTCACGATTAAAGCAGATTGAATGAGATAATCCCTCCGAGTGAGCAGCTTCAAAAAGCTCAAACACAGCTCTTTGGGGACATGAACTGACCCAACCCAAGCTAATTCCTGCAGCATCTCCCGTGTGGTGTATTAGGCACACCACTTGGATGTTGTTTTGTTTATCATGTTCCGTTATATGTATATTTTTTAAGAACTGAATTTTTAAGGAAGTTTTAGCATTTATGCATCTTGGTTGTACAGTTTAGAATACTTTAGACTGTGCAGTAAAATTATTTCTTTTGTAAGAAATCAGAACAAAGATGTTTCTAATAGAAGCAATGATGCATTGAATGATGACCTCTGAAGGAAGGGTAATAGTATGCAAAGTACAGGAAATAGGATTGCTTTACTTTCAGAAATATAATGCTATGATTGGTCAGTATCACACTCGGCATGGCCTCATGTTTAATACTTTGCACTTTTTCCAAGTAACATTAGAATAGTAGCCAGGAGTTTGAATCTGAGGCCTTGTAAGTGCAGCTGGAGTTATGAATGCTGTAATGTCGATGGCTTTTTCTTGTAAAGCATTTTCAGTTGAGACTACAGAATTTGTCATTTGTTTGTATTTAAATTACTTACTTCAGATGCCTTGTAACTATTCCTTTAGAGGACCTAAACTTCAAGCTCTACAAGCTCTGTAGGTATAAAACCATCCAATTTTTTTTATTATTTTCACCTTTGACTTTCTAGGAAGAGCTTTTTTTTGTTACATGTCTCCAGGGTCCAGAAATGATCTGATTACACTACTCCTATACTAGCTATGAGGCCACAGCAGAAAGTGATGCAATTGCTGTCTTTTGTCTATACTACTGTTTACTTTGGAGGATAGGCTCAGAATTTAAATATTTGGGAGCAGGAGATGCTTTGCTACGTGCATATGAAACAAATTCAGTCTTTGTTGAAAGCTGTTATCAGTGGAGTATAGCCCTTAAAAAAAAAAAAAAATAGTTGCTTCTTTTCTGGCTTTCTCAAAATTTCTTGTGAAATCATTATTATTTTTCATTTTTAATCAACTGATTTCCCTTGGGTATTTAACATCTGTGTACTGATTTCTCTGCTTTTCCTTTCATCTGAATGCAGTCTTGCCACGTAAACAAATAGAAACAAGAAAGGTGGTGTTCAGAGATCTTACCTGGTTGATTTTAGCTTGAGTCAGATGCAGAAAGTCAATCTGTCATCTGAGGCAAAAGACTGGGAAGAATGAAAGGATGCCTCCGCACCTTACTGTAGAACAGGACTGTGCTGTGCTTCAAAAGTGAATCTTGAGATTATCCACTTGTGACTCTTGTTAACGGTTTGGGCATGGGAGCTATTTTCCTTTCAGAAGAAATCAAAACATATTTCAGAAGAAAACCCAGTGTGTTCCAGCAGCAAGTATACTTTCTGAAATAGTGGACCAGACTAGGTATAATTTAAAGGAAATCTATCAAAATAATGTAGTTTGTGGGTGTAAGACTCTTCACCAACCCTTCTGTTCTACAGATCTACTCCTGTTAAGTTAGATTTCTTACTGGTATGGGCACAGACTAAGATATATAAGATGACATGTAACCATGAAAGGGGAGGCCTGGTGATAGCGTTAGATTTTTTCCAACATGTGCAGTTTGTATTCTGAAGGTAAAAATGAAAGCAAAATCATAGTTCATACATATAATAATAAAAAACCCGGATTCTATAGTAGCAAAAATTTTGCGGTCTGAAATCTGAAAGTGGATATTGCTGTGGTCTCTAAAAAAAAAAAAAATACTTTGACATGTTAAATTCAGACTGAGAATAAATTACAGACTTAAGCTTGAAGCAACTGGAGAGATCCTTGGCACGTGCCCAACTGGCAAGCGTTCATACATTGCTTTAACTCAGCTCAGTCTGTTTTCCTACCCTTGCAACAGAAAGATGGTTACTGAGTCTGGGACAACTTACATGTAATTGTAAATATCTTGGTAAGGTGGCACCTACCTCCATCTTTACAGAGGAAAAGCTTATCGGATTTATGATGAGGTAAATTCTGTTGCATTTTGCTGTAGCTTACCAACAAAGAAAGAAAAGGCTATTAGCTCTAATAGTTGTGTAACTGAAAATGAACTGACTTATTTGACATGCTTGAAAATAAAGCAATTGTTTATACTAGTAGCATGGGTTTCAGTCATGTCTTAAGTGCACTGTTAGTCCAAAGTATAACTTGCCAATTCGTACCACCTGCAGATGTTATTCAATGTATTAGTGACACTTGAGTTTCAATCAGGGACTTGTTTGTCCAGCATTCATACCCTAGACTAGAGACAGCTCAAATCTTCTCAGTCACCTTCAGAAATTTGAATTTTGCCAACCGGGGAGTGAGATATTGATACTTAACCAATACTAAGCTTACTTTGCAACATGAAGGGGAAGAGTCAGAATTGATGCCAGACTGCTTCTTGTTGTAAAACAGAAAAGATAGAAGAGCAATTTCAGTAACCCTAGTTTTTCAAGATTCAGGCATAGGAAATGCTGTTCCTGTCAATTTTATTTAAATTTGAATTCAGCTCTGACAAAGTACAGCTCTATACTTCATATGGTTTTGAAAGACATTTGAAACAGTGTGAATAAGAAAAGGGAAGGGGTTCTTTGAAAGGGAAAAATACCTTTGCTAGAACTCCCATCATATAAAAGTAATAATAATTCCCATGACGTGGCTGAATTCATGAAGAAAGAATGAGGGAATACCTAGTTTAATCGGTTTCACTTTTTCACTTAAAGCACTACCAATTCCTTGTATTTATCTTTGATACCCTGTAGGGTCATTACAGAATGAAATTACTTATCAGTTGGAATTATCCAGGACTTTCCAAGTTTGAATAATGGTTATCACTATCTCAAGGAGACACTAAGTTAACACTTATGTGGTAGAATTTGTCAGTGAGATTATTACATGTCAAGATGAGTAGATCTGTGAAGGAGAAGAGGAAGTGAGACTGAAGGCAATGGGAAAAAATGTTTGGAAACACTTGTCTGGACAGGAGCTGGTTATCTCCATATATGAGAGTTTCATTTTACGCTTGGTCTTTGGAAGAGTCAGAATTGTTTTAATACCGAAATACATCAGTTGCTAAACTGCCTAAAAACTGTATATGCCTGGCATGTTGATATCAACACTTTACTTGAAAGGGTATGAAATACATCCCACATACATGGACCATTCATTATGAACAAACAAATGCGTTCCAAAGTCTAAGGGAAAATAATGTTACCTTACAAAATATGTTTTCTTGACAGTATTTCTCTTCATCATGCAGTCCAGATGCTCTATAAAGGCAGAAAAAAATGGGAATATTCTTTGTATTGTTTCCTTAAAAGACAGAGTCATTCTCTTTATTCTCATTTGAGGATTAAAGTCATACATCTGACACCAGGTTGGTTTTGTCCTTTTAAAACTACAGGAAGATGTGACAAATATCAGAAGTCCCTAGTTTTCACATGGTGCATATAGCAAAATTACAGTACTGTCTCCAAGCTGAGAGCCATTTGCTTTGTAGAAGGAAACAAGGACTGTTCATAGTCCTGGGAGATATTTAAACAAAGTTATTTGATTGAAGAAGGAGGTTGGTTCCTTTAAGAGTGTTATGTACCTCACTGAAGAAGAACCACAGGTTGAAATAAGCCAACGTTAGACTTCAGAGTATGTTTTTCCATAATGTTTTGGAACACTGGAGATGCTGCTCTGCCTGTGCCTCTCTATTTCCACTGTTTATAACAGGGCTTCTGGAAGACAAACACTTTGTTGAGGTGTCTGTATGAAGATAGTCATATCACCTCTTCAGCTTTACTAGATGGCATTTTGTTTTGGCAGAAATATTTATGAAATGGAAAAAAAGACTCTGTCTTCCCTCACCACAATTTTTAATATGTATGATAACAGAATTGTAGCCATGGGAGTTGAATCTATTGAATACCATTAGAGAACTGTTCACTGAATTTTTACCAGTAAGTGGACTGTAATATTACCTGTAATATCTATTCTTGTAAAACTGAACTTTTTAATTACAGTTTTTATTGTGTTGTTTCTAGCCTGACAGATCTTGATAAGGGCTCTACATGCATTGTTTAGGAGAAGGTTCTGTGTAGAGCTCCATTAATAATGGATACCATCCATCTGCCCCTCAACAATGAATTTTCATGATCTCATTGTATTGAATGTTACGGCTAAAGCTCACAGTTGTCATATGTAGGAAGAAGAATTTTCCCTAGTAGATTAGACCATTGGGCCATGAAATCAGGAGTTCTGCCTTCACTAGTAGCTGGTTTGTCGCTCTTCATCTTAAGGATACTATTGTGATCAGTCAGTATACAGAATTTTCTCCAGTTGAAATGAAAGCAGAATGATAGTGCTCTTTCATTTCCCTCCAGGATATTAGTGTACATTCATGGAAACTTGTCATGTCAGAGACAATACCATATGATCTGCGTATCTTGAAGTGGGAAGGAGAAATATGTAGAAGAGAAACAGCAAACAGTACAGGCTGTCACATTGTACAGACTTTCTTCTTCATAGTTCTTTGAAATCTTCTAGTCACTGCATAAGTACCTGAATCCCTTGGGCAACTTTGAATTTTGTGACAGCAGTTGAGTAGTAGAACAGCCTGTGCGTTAGTGACCTTGGCACGATTGCATAAACCTTATTTTCACCTGCGTAAAATAATTTTTCATTAATTTGCTTTACACACAGTGTTTTCTCCAGTGTCATGTTGGCATGCTATATTTCTGTTTCTGTGATACTGATTGCTTCCTGTTCTCTATCCGTGCTCTGTTTATTGTTTTATGGAAGGGCTGATGTAGGATGGTGTTAATTACATTCTTTCAGTTTGGATGATGTCACTTGGAAGGTTTTGCAGAAGTCCCTTCATATTCTAAGACCTTGTCTCCACTGAAGTCAGCAAAACCTTAACCATTTGCCTTTGCAGGATTGACTTATTGAACTAGGAGTTTTATCCCCGAAAGCAGTGATGGTTTTAAAAGTGCTGCTCCAAAAGTAATGCCTCCTGTTTTGTTGTGTTGGAAGCAGATGTTGATGCTAGTGTGGCAATAGTGACCCTTCTCACCGCTATCCCATTACATTTTGTTGCCGTGTGACAGATGGCAGCAGAGGGGCAGTCTGACAAAATGATGTCTGACATGGAAGTGTATGTGGAGCAAAGGTGTGCTATTGAATTCCCCCCATGTGGAAAAAAATTGCACCCTTTGACGTTCTTCGACACTTGTTGAGCGTTGATGGAAACCAAACAGTGGCTGTTAGCCCAGAGAGGTGGTGGGTAACTTAAGTGTATTTAAGTATGCATGGTATATTCATTTATTTTACATTAATGAATGTTGAAGGAAGAAGGATGGTTCATGATTGCATCATGAACACTGGCAATTTAGCTTTTTTTTTTACCATCTTTAGTGAAATGGCAATATTCATTTTTCTGTGGATCACCTAAATATTCTAAAAATAAGGATTATGAAGATGTCCAGAACGCAGGTCACAGTACCTATATATGTACTTTGATTAGTAAGTAATTTGTACATGAAATGGGACTGAACTAATTGAAAATGTTCTTCTTACTGAGTGTTTTGCTTTGTTCTTTTGCTTGCTGTTCCACTGTATTTATCTGTTTCGTATCAAAAGCATTTTTAAACACAACAACTCTATTTTAATATATTTCTTCTGATGGCTTTAGAAGGACAGTAAACTCATTCCAAATGTGTATTAGGGAGCTTCTTAGAGGAAGTGTTTTTTTTTTTTAAAAAAAAAAAAAAAAGTGCATTTATTTTATAAATAGTTAAAGGCAGACTCATTAGGTTTACTTGCTGTGATTACAGGAAATAGAGTTAAGTGACTGACAGTCTTGCTGCTGAAAAATTTGCGAAGATCACCTTCTAAAGATACATCTCCATGTATTTTGATCTATACTTAATCTGCCTTTTTGCATTTTTCACCCAGTTGTAGCGGACTAATTAAGCTTATACTTATATATCAACAGTGGAAGAAAGTCATTATACACTAAAATTCATTGTCTTTGGAAACAGAAATGATTGTCTGCCTTGCAGTTTACATGATAACTTTACTTGGTAGCTAGTGCCCAAAGCCTTCAGAAAAATGAACATAATAAAGTGATGTGATAATTACAAAATAGCTGGAGCTTTGTCAAGTAACATTGAATTTGAAATTGATGGAGTTTCCAGCAGCAAAGAGATTCTCCTATGGAACATCTCAGTATATATTTGAAGTGTCAAAAAGAGAGTTATTCCTTGATGTATATCAGAGGCTGTATAGAGCCCTGAGATGAACTGTGCTGGTACTGAAATATATGGGGCTGGTGTTAGGAATTCACACTGTAATATGATATTCCCATACGTAGAACTGTAGCTTGTATTCCTGGTCTAGCAAATTGGCTTAACATTAAATGCTACCACTATTCCACAATCACATTTCAATTCTCAAGATTATGTGAACATCCTATTTACAGACACTTTTGTTTGTTTTTGAGATGTACAAATGTCCCTATAAAAAATAAAAATCAATATAATTATTAAATGTTTAAAATGAGAATCTTACTAAAAAGGAAGACTTATAATACTATCTTTTCCTTTCAAGAATTTTTTTTTCTTATATTGGCATCTTTCTGTAACTGTTTGGTTTCAGATGGATCTTGCTTTAGTTTACTCTAAAGAAAACAAGAGCAGAATCCAGGTCGTTGTTTAGAAGCTGCCCTTTCTTTCCTTGCCTAATGTTTTTTAGCTAGGTAATGATTTTGCATTCTTAACTACTTTGTGCAGCGTGGATTTTACTGTTTACAATGTAATGTTCAATCTATTTGAAAGTAAAGATAAATCACCAAGTCCGGTGGGCTCTATGATTGGGTTGCTGTCATTCACATTGTCAAAAACATGCGGCATGGCCTGTCATACCAGTCCTTGCAGGCAAAGCTGACAGGTGAACTGCCCCCAGGGCTCAGC
>PPHD01013545.1:0-17258 GCA_002909625.1 Bambusicola thoracicus | reverse complement strand
TCCTAGTAATATCTCCTGAATATTTAATGTGGAGTTTATGCTGTCAGTCACTTTATACAACATGTTGACTATGGGAAAAGGATTCACCGCCTCTGGGCTTATTCTCATCTCCTGTTCTGTTGTGCTGAGTGAGGTAATTTTGAGGATGTTAAAATCAAAACCATAATCAGAATAGATTGCAGGCTCAGATGACTGAAATCAGAGTTAGGGAATTGGACACTTGAAAACCCACAAAGCCCTGTACCTGAAGTCAGTGCATCCATTTATTCCCTGCTCTTGCTGCAACCACCCATACATACCTCCTATCTAAAATGAGTGTTTAAGCTCCTACTTATCACAGGTAGCGCTTAGCAGAGAAGAGGGATTTTGAATAATATTAACTTATTTTTAATGAACGTACACCTTAATGTATATGGGTACACTCATGATTATAGAAACAGAATAGTACGACAATAGTTTGTGGTTGCTTGTGTTGGAATTATGCTAAAACAATTAGGATATCTCCTAAAATTTGGGTTAATGAGTTCAGGAAAGTAAACCAGTCCAATAATAAACATTTTTTCAGTCATGAAAAGCAGTCAAAGTGAGTGAAAGAGTTCTTCCTTCAAGTCCCAGAAGGAGCCTCACTATGCCTTGCTCCAGCACCTGACTTTCAACATTGGCTGGCAACACAGAAACATACTACTAGCGCAGCTCCGTACTGAGGAAGATCCTGTTCCATTTTAGCAGGGTGGTACTTGGCTAACAATCATGTTGGGCAAATTAGCATTTAAATGTGTAAAGTAATCTGAGCTATAGTGTTGGTCTCCAAAGGCAGCAGTGAATAAACAAAACTTCATGTATTTAGGTCCTCTTCCCCTTCAGCTCACCGTTCTCATAATGAATTTGCTGTATTCATCCCCTTCGTAAGTAACATTAGCAGAAAGTAGGAGAGAGACTGCCTAGCAACCCACAGAGATCCCAAAGAGAGGTGGAAAGGAAGTGTTTTTCATGTAATTATTCACTTTTACAAAAGCTGTTGTCAGGTAGACACTAGAAACATAGCTGTTTTATTATTCTCCTAACCTACTTTTAATCTTTTGAGAATCACTACCATTAAAGAGAGGGAAAAAAGAGCTTAATTCAGCCATTTTCTGCCTGGCTGTTCAAGTTGTGTTTTCTTGCTCTAATGAAGGCTGTGCTTTCAGAAGCTGTGTTGTTTAAAAATGCCTGGATAGTAAACTTTAGAAACAAAGGCCAGCATCCAACCCTTTTTTTTTCCTGCTTCTCCATAGTATGCAGTTCATATTTTGTTTTGGTTTAGTTTCCCATTTCATTATATTTCACATATAACTGAATGAAGCAAAGATTATTTTTTTTCCCCCAACCCTACTTCTTTCATTTCCCAAAAAGTCATCTGGGGATAAGGGCTGGGGTCTGAACACCTCATTTATTTTAGGTAACGCAGTCGGTGCCAGTGTGCTTGGATCCAGCAGTTCCTTTCATTTTCTGAACACGACAACCTTAGCTTTTTCCTCAGCCACCATTTCTTTGAGTTGACTGAAGCTGCATAGAGATAACTGATGCCATCTGGGTATGCCTGGGGGAGTTGTTTCACTTCTAAAACACTGTGTTGAATTTCTTTTGTATTGCTTACTGTCTAAGTATTTCAAGTAGCCTGGAGATCAGCACCTTTTCAGTGAATAGTCTTTGATTTACAGCTTCATTTTTCTGTGTCCCATTTCTACCTTAGGTTCAATGAACTTCAATTTGATAAATACAGATATTGAAAGTTTTCTTTTAAAGAAGTAGGTGTAATAGAAAATAAGTATCTTGAAAGTATGCTGAAATACAGTTGAAAGTATATTGAGTGTTTCTCGTTTGCCGAGGCCATGGCATTCAGAATTTTTAAATTGATCCTATTGGAAAGATTGTTTTAGTAACAACAAGAAAGAAGATGTATATATATAGATAAATGTAGCATATAGCAGAAGAATGTAATAAATAGCAGTTTAGAAACCATCTGGGAATGATTCTTATAGTTGCATGCGGGCCTACACTGAATAGACACACTTCAGTCAGTAGCATGCTAGTTAGATTCTTAGTATCTTAAAAAAGTTCATCTAAGTGATGTTTTTGTCATTTTTGAGGGACACGGGATCTAAGATTGGAAAAAATAGTCTCGTAAATATAAATGGTTCTATGCCTCAGAAACTTCAGGGTACGTGATACTGTCACGTGGAAGTAGATTCTATCTGCTCTATTTTTCTAATGTAAAAATAATATTTTGAGTATCAGAGTCCAGTTTCATATGTACAATTACAGCTCTTTCTGTAACGGCTACTTCAAAATGAAGCTTTTTTTGTCAGGAGAGGAAAGAAAGGTTTCAGTCTGATCTTGAAACAACGTCAGAATATCTCAGCAGCATCTCCCTATCCATCTGATCGTCCACTGAATTCGAGGTATAGGCTCATAGCATGAGCGCGTTTTTATGTTGGATTACAGCAGCAAGGTAAGCTTGGCTTTCAGGTTCAGCTCCTGCTCAGTCATGTTAGTAACTGAGAGCAACCTTTATATGATGAATTGGTAGAAATGAAAAATTCAGACTGAAATGAAAGGATAAGTTGAAGCAGAGACTTTGACTTTTGTACAAAGTCATTAGAAACTGCAGTTTTCTCATTATATTTGGTTCAGCACATATTTTATGATCTCCTACAGTGTTTTGTGTGGATTTTTGGGGATCTGAAATTATTAGCCTTATCCTAACCTGCTGTCGAGGAACGTGGATCTGTAGTTGTCATCACCAAAGGCAGTTCCTTAATAACTCTAATTCAGGAGGCGGATTAAGAGGAAATGAAATAGACCTGTCAGGTCCACAGCTGGCAGGTTTTGTTGCAAGAGTGTGATTCTGCAAAAAATTCTTTTAGTACTCACCATTAGACAGGTAATTAATTCCCTCGTATCTGACAGGGGTACTCTTTAAATGTAGGTACTACTTCAAGATTAATGTCTAACAGTGATACAGTTTCTTACGGCCCTGTCATCCTTAAATGTACAGTATGTCAAATACTCAGATGGCCTCACTGACTCTGATAGCTCAGATGTAAGTCACTGATCACAGGCTCACAGACCACGTGATTTAGAAGCCAACTTGAAAATGCCAAACTTTGAGGCCTAGTACAGATAGAATATTCAGCATTCAACATGAATTTTGGACATTTTTCACACATTCTCCATATATGGTATGAAACACTGGTGCATGACTATTAAACCTTTCCAGGAGTGTGGACTTAAATTCTGGCAATACTTTTAGTTCAGTCTGTTTTGTAACAAGTTGTTTTACTCAGGCCTTGTTACTGCTTTTACCTTAAACTTTTATTTATTATTTCCTGACAGCACAGGATTAGTTTGTAAAATCTTTACTTGAAACCAAAGGAAAGCTGCTCTTTAAAATACAAATACTGCTGAGATTCATCAAAATTAATGAATAATTCAAATTAAAAGAGAACTATGAAGTGATTGCTCATTCTCTGACAACAAAATGGGAAGTAAATGACTATCGACATTTGGAATATCATGTTTTAGAGAGTGAGTGCAGCATTTAACTCTCCTATGAGATCTCCTGCATTCTCGGATGGAGTGCTTCGTTATGGAATTGTCATTAACCACTCTGTAGTTAAGAATGTTTTGCGTTTTGCAGCTGAAGTGAGTGTTCAGTCTCACTGTTAAGAATGAAAAAAAATGCATATTTATGAAATTAATTCCCTTGATTTTGTTAGAAATAAGTCAGCAACTTAAGAATGTGTACAAATATTAGCAGCCATTACAAGTTTTTCATTTCTAATAGAGCTATTAACGGTTCATTGCAGAAGGCATGGAAAGAAAGATAAGCAGTGTACATGTTCTGTTTAATGCAAGAATACTCATCGTGCTTGATCATTGCTCCAGTTACATGTGGATAAGTGGACTGCGCATAAATGTTGTAGTTCTTGTAGATCAGCCATTTCATTTTAAACTGTCCAAAGTGCCTCGTGACAGTGGAATTATTACAGTGATTTTGTACCACTGAGAAATCTATGAAATGTAACTTAAAATGTTGCAAAAAAGAGGAAGTATGGTGTTTTTCCTAAGATATACAAACCTGTGGAACTGTAATACAAAGGCACCTAAAGGCTACCTAGAAGCCCAGAGTAGTATCAAGAACCCAGAGCTACTCCCTAAGCGTCCTTATCAATTCTGCGAGTTCAGAATAGTAATGTGAGGAAATCTTCTCTGCCAGGACAGGCACAGCTCTTTGATTAGAGTCAGTTGCAGTGACATTGACAATATTTTCCTGTTTCATATAGAGCTGGGAGCCTAATGCTATAACAGCTTTTGTTCATATCTGCTACCATTCTCTGTATTTAGGTGTATGCACTGTTGAGATACTCCCTGATCTCTCGAGTTTCTCTGCTTTTTGTGTGTGTGTGAATTCCATTGTTTCTTTTAGGTGTGCATACAGTCTTTCCTACTCAATGTCACAGTGACAATAGCACTAGTCTTACACAGTGTTTTTTTTTTTTTTACTTTATTTGAGCAAGTCTGGAAAATTAAACCACAAACTTGCGTTTATTGCAAGACCTGGCCAGCCAGGCCTGCAGATGAGGCCCTCAGGGAGAGAGGCAAAGGAGACAAGGCTGACCAGGTCCTGTCTTCCTCAGGACTCAGGCAGTGAGGGATCAGATGCTTAGCTGTGGATTTGTATACCTATTATCTGTCTTACATTTTTGCTGTAGACTAACATGCAAATGAAGGGCTACACACAGCAAGATAGAATATTGAAATTTCTCAGATATTCTCCTACCTGTGATACAAACTAAAGCTTTTCAGGTGACCATATACCATTTTTAAAACTATGTACCTTTTAAAAGGATCAGACTGAAAATAATGACTTGATTTTCCCATTCTCCCCATATATTTGCACCTTCTGAGTACGTTAAGTTGGTTGTTGTGATGGTCTGTGGAAGTGCTGGTTAAGGTCAGCTTATCCTGGGGCCATGTTTCCTGCAGTCATGGGAAGATTCCATAACAGCTTTGTGGTACTGTTTGCTTTGCTTTGAGAGCAGGAAAGCACTTGATGAACAGTGTTTTCCTGATTATTTGATACATGGAAATGACAAGAAATAGGGTTGCAAGGGCTCCCTCCTAAGGGCAGGTGTGTGGCTGCTGCACACAGGAATTTTGATCTCTGAGGTTCCCTTCTTCCAATATAGGAAACATGACGGAACATTTGTGAAAATGTTGGTCTGAGTGATTTATAGACATAACATCACATGAAAACTTTATAGCAACAACACGAAACAAAGCTAATCCTCTGCATCAATATTCTGTTGTCTTCACTAAGCTACATATCCTACTTTTTCCTTCTTCATACGTTATATTTGCTACAGTTCTCCTTGGGCAGAGTCTGGAGTAGGATTGTTGTCATGTAAGTGAAGACTAAATTAAGGTTACACAGGCATGTGCATTTATGGATATTGCTGGCTTTTGAGGGGTAGACTTTGCGAAACATAATTCTCCATATTAGTAAACAAACAAATGTTCTTTTTTATTCTGTTTTGAGGATTTGTGTTGTACCTATGTAATTTGGTAATCAGCAGGACACAGCTGAGATTGCTGTAGAGTAAAGCATGAGAAAGCTTCAAAACAGAGAGCAGGGCACAAACAGCTCTGCTGTTCTCCTTCCCACTCAGAAAATAGAACATAAAGAGAATTTGCATCTTCTCATTTCTACCTAGACAAAAGAGGTAGTGGCATAGAGCTGAAGCTTCTTTACAGTGTTTTCTCCCTTTGGGACAAAAGCTTCATCACAGAGACTCATTGACCCTACCAGCAAGCAGCAAGAATTATTTCTGCACAGGCATCAGAAAAAGAGCAGTGCTGTGTTTGCGTTCTTTTGGTTCACCCATACTGTTGCTAAACTGGTGCTGGGCCTGGTATGTCAGGACAGCAGCTGTAGCCTAGAGGCGAACTGTGAGCTCACAGGCATTGAAGGTCAACCCTTTGGCATTTGTGTTTTTTAAAAATATTAAGTTATAATAAATAAAGTTTCTTGTACTTTAATATTGCCTGGAAACTTTAAGAATATGAGATGAGGAAAGATTAGAAGAAACAGTTACTTCTTTTAAGATAGGACTTAGTGGAAGACTGTGAAATATTTTCAGCTCCCAAATGTATGAATGCATACTATTGAATTGATTTAAATATCACTAACTAAAGGACTTTCAAGGTACAAAGTTTATAAAGCATGAACAGGATGTTCCCTAGTACAGGTTCTTTCCTCTGGAATTTGCTCATGCCAGAAATGCATTGAGCCCAGTCACATCTCAGAAAAAGCATACTCCTTTTGTCCCAGCCTTTCACCAGCTGCCGGCTCCAAAATCTTTGCTCTGCAGTTTACTGGCAGTGTTTTCTTTTGTCTTTGTCCTTCAGAATTTCATTGTTCTGCAGAATCCTGCTACATTCATTCCATATACTTGGAAAACGTTACAACTTGTAGTCTAAGCCAGACATTACAAAATTACCCAGCTAATGCACTACAGCGATTCAGCACTCTCAGAAATGATTAATAATGCTTTTGTTGCTGTAAGCCAGATGGATGGTGCCTGGATTTGAGTGGTATCTACAAGGGGCCATCTGTAACCAGTAGAGGTTTTCATGAGAGTAAGTTTCCTTGAGGTACAGTTCAGGAATGACTAAGCCTGGGTGCAACTAAGACGGACAAGTAATTTGTGTACGTCAACAAATCTACAGCTACTAATGAACACTGCCATTTAATGCCAAATTTGCCAATGGTCACAAGTTCTTGGGCCGTGAAAATAAAGAAGTGACCTGTAATATCAGCTGCTTGCCTTTAAAATGTCGACATCTTTAGGCTTGTGATAAAATAGGAGAGTTGACCATCTCCTATTTTTCCAGCTACCAAAATCCTACCTGTGATTCCTGATTTCATTTCCCAATATGCCACTTCCTTGATCAACTGTAGATGTTTTTGCCATTTCAGAAACCTGAAATTGAAATATTTGGTGATCACAAATCAAATCTCATTGGTTCTCTGAGTCCGTAACCCAAACAAAGCTACACTGATTCTATTATTCTCTTCAGCAAATGAAATTACTTCCTCTTGCCTTTTTAAACATTAGCCACAATTTCTGGTGGAATTTTTACTTTGAAATCTTAGCGTGCAACAAATACAAAGGGCTTTTCAATCTGATTCAACTTCTATAAATATGTGAACTCTTGATTACGGAACATTTAATTTAAAGTGTTTCCCACTGTTTTTATATTGATTCACAGTCAGATGTCACTGTCTTTAGAGGAGACTTGTTTTCATTAGAGGAAAAGATACCACTTAAGGCTAGATTTTTATCTGTTCTTTTTCTAACTAACTAAAGGACCCCAAGAAGGATGTGCTCCTGTTCTCAAGCAGCTCTGGAGTCTCTTATTTGAGAGTACAATTCCTCTTTGACCCCATTTTCACTGGGACTTGCTGTCCCAGGAATAATCAGACTTCAGGGAGCTGGCGTATGCCAACAGGAAAGGCTAATGCTCATCTAAGTGCTGTGCAATGCACTGCAACAATACATTGTGCAAAGACTGAAACGGAAGGAAACAGCAGATTCTACATCTGCTGATCCAGTTTCCTAGCTTTTGTTTATGCTCAAGAAGACCGTGCATTTTCAGTTGACCTATGCTACTTGCAGCTTTTTGGGAGCTTCCAATCTTGTTAAAGAGCCTGTCTGTCAAGAGGCTTGCTCTGTGCAGTTTTTCTCTTACCAAGTGGTGAAACTTTGAGATGTAATCAGCTGTATCTTATTCAGTATGACAGCAATGAAACCATTTAAGCCATTGATGCAAATCAAATCTGATCTTAATGTTATTCCTAAACAGAAACACCCTCAGCAACTCCAGAAACCAAGAACTCACTTGATCAGATGCAAAACAAGTACATCCCCTTTGTATATTTATGAGGATTTGTTTACTATTATTAGTACAGTCATGAAGTCAGTACCTGAGTAGAATTTGATCTCCTTCTTGTTGCAAACTCAAAGTGGTTAATGTCTACGTAGCTATTGCCTCTGGTTATCAGCCAGCGTGTTTTGTTACTTCTCTGAAAAGCACTTTGCTTGCTCTGCTCTAAAAAAAACAAACAAACAAACAAAAAAGAAAGTCTTAAAGAGCTCATTTATCTCAGGAGGCAGGAGTTAAGAACTTATTGGATTGGAAACAGTAACACAGCTACATAGGTGTGGATTCTTCGCATCACTCTCATGGCCAAACTAGAAGTTAAATGCATATAATCATCTCCAGTAATATTTTATCCAAAATTAAGTGGAACGATTAGCGAAACGATCAGTTTAATTAATAAAACTTAAAAAAAAAAACAAAACAGTTAATTTTCTGTGGTTGCTGTGAGGGCAATAATTGTACTGTGTCAGTTCACGCTCTTTTCTCTTTTCTCTTTTTCTGATTTAAAGCGTAGCGTTTGATCACTTTGGGATATAAATGTTGTCATTGATAGTATGAATTTATTTATTTGATTAGCCCTACAGGACTTCCATTCTTGATCTGTACAGCGACCTTTCCCCAGATAATCTGTCTTCTCTTTCCCCAGTTCATCTATTTGTGTAATACATACAAATCTCATATTTTATCTTTAATTTCTTCATGCCAAATTATTAAATTTTAATTTAAAATATCATTTGAGAAGGAGATAAATATAGCTGATTTATTTAGCTTAAAATTATACCTTACAGTGTTAATAAAACCGTTAAAGATATTCACTGACTGGAATTTTTTTTTTCTGGAAATTCTGTGTCTCTTTGTACTTAAGGTTAGTTTGAATGTGTAAAGACCAGTTGAGCTATTTCTTGTTTATACCTTTAGGAAGGAGTGAGGAGTTTAACTCACAGCATGTATCGTTTTTCAGGTTGCAACTTAGAAAAGTTTTGCCAGATGCAGTTTCTCTGCATAGTTTTCTCTGCAAATTTGCAGTCAGTGTAGATGTAACTATGACTCCTTCCTGACCTCTTTTAACCATTCTACCTTTTGTCTTTAGGTGTGGGTGGATGCTGGTACGCAGATATTTTTCTCTTATGCGATATGCCTTGGGTGCCTGACAGCCCTGGGAAGTTACAACAACTATAATAATAACTGCTACAGGTAATAATGTATTCTATGCTTTACATTTATTTCCAGTGATGGCAGCATCCACAGTGCTTCACTCTGAAGTATTTCCCTTTTCTTTCAACCACTCACATGAGTGATTGAACTCATTTTTTGCGGATCCAGAGACCTGGAACTTATAACTTTTTTCAGAACTCTTCCAGTTTTTGTTTTTTTTTCATTCTTTGATCACCTCTGACCCCTCCACAGCCACCAGTCACTCAGTACACACATGCTCAATTGTATGTGCAATACACGAAATTTCGTGGATGCTTGTGTGCCATATTTGTTTGTATAATGTTTATCTGCTCTAAATTTTTTTTTATGAAGAATTGTTATTAAAACAGTTTGGTCTATTCTGCATGTCAATTTTACCATAGTTTACTGGCTCCAAGGTAGAACACATACATAGCATGTCACTGCTAGACTGTATACATATCAGTAAGGAAACTGATAATGACTTTCAATAGGTTTTAATCTTGTCATAGAATCACCAAGATTGGAAAAGACCTCTAGGATCATCCAGACCAACCGTCCACATTTCGCCAGTATTTCCCATTAAACCCTTAGTGTCCCTCAGTACAACATCCAAAACACTCCAAACAACGCTCCAAAAGCAATTAAGGGTACTCTGCCATCTAAACGTGCAAGTAACATGTCAGCAAAAGTTATTCTTTTGTATGGCTCTGAGTACCAAAATGCCAGACATCTTGCTGCATTAAACAGTGTAAGTAAGCCCCAAACAGTTCAAACATTGCTGATGGACATTACTTTCAGAATAATTATAGAAATGCCTCAACAGAGAGCAACAAACGCTCCTACAGAGCAGTGGGCAATAAGGGTTTTCTCTCTCTCTCTCTTTTTTTTTTTTTTTTTTTTTTACCAGCATAAGAGATGCTTTAACTATAAGTACACTTTTTCTGTTATTTCATTTGAGTTGTATCCTATCTAGAAACTACTATTTCACTGCCTTGAGGACTGCAGTAATGTTTTTGTGATTGTTTGGTAACTTATTACAAAAATCAGGATTTTTGATGCGTGACCGGAGAGTTTATGTAGTTTTATTTCCTCTGACCCTGACAGCATAGGTTGGTACCCATGGGAAGGAGATTAGCAGCCACTCATTTTTAAAGTACCTGAGAAGGGCGCTGCAACAGAATAGTTTTTAATAAATTCAAGCTTTGCAATTCAGTTAACAAAACGTTTTCACAGAATTCCTCAATAGGACAGATTTGATGGCATCACAAAGTAAGATTCTTCAGAAACCTGAGGAAATGGGTAGGACAAGTTAACTACAGAAAGAACTGAGAGAAACTAGGGTGTTAACAGGTGAAGACACACAAAGACAGATTTGCTACCTTTACTCAATAAAAGAAAGGAGAATTGAACTTACATCCTAACTACCACTTAACAAATGAAAATCAGGCCATGGTTTTGCCTCTTCTAATACATAGAGTTTCTTATCTGACTGTAACATACTGCTGCTATTCTGCACTCTGTTCTACTAGAGAACAAGGGTACGTTGCAGTGGAAAATAACATGTTCCATATTTTAGTGGGAAAAGGAGTTTTCTTACTAGCAACTTGATCCACATCACTAATATTGTAAATTCATTGCAACCAAGTCAATGCACATTTCTGAGCTAGAAATGGACTTTTATTTTCTTTATTAATCTGTCATTGTAATGCTTTAAGACAGTGAGACAGTTACTTGAGGCCAGATCCTCCGTGGATTTACAACAGTTCATATCAACAGCTATTATTCTGAACAGACAAAAACTGCGGCAGTAAAATCAGCTGGCAGTGCTTTCCACATACTTTAAAAAAAAAAAAAAGTGTACAGATGTTTCCTGTAATTTTTAGTAAGCTAAGAAATCCTTAAGGAAAGGATTATCTTTAGACTCTGTAGACAGAAGAGAAAAATGTTCTTGTTCCTGCTTCATGTGCTCGGTATTTATAGAACGGATCCAGCTCCCTGCTGGACACAGGGCAGTTCTCCACCATGGTAATGGGGACTGCACCTCAGCAATGTAATTTTTGCATATAAGCCCTTTTAGAATTCAGGAGTTGGCTTCCTTGCTGCTTGCTGTAGTACAGATGAAAAGTGAGCAATTTCACCTGCTGTTAACTAACTGACAGCATTTGAAAGAAAGCGTTCTTGATCAAGCTTCCATTCTAAGATTAAAAAAGGAATGTGAATTTGCTTTTAGAGAATCTGTACAGACAAGGAAGTGACTGCAGAGATGCAAAAAGCTCTACAGGCTCTTCTCTCTAATCAGAGAAGCTCCTTAAAGAAGGCAGAATGAATTTCCAGCAATATCCAGGCTGGCAGGCAAGGTGAAGGTAGAGGGTGGAGTCCCTGAATTATTCAGGTGAATTATTCAGGTGATTGTCAAAACATTCATTTGGAAGAATGTAAAGTTTTCATAAAAATTTGTCTGTTTCCCATCATTTGAAATCCATTAGGACTTCAGTCTGACACTGATGCCTTTCTACCAAGGATACTTATTAAAAAATCATGGAAAATTAGATAAACTTTCTTTTCCTTCCACTGGTTCCTGGGCACTTGCTTTCAAAATTTCAGTGGCTTGTCAATCAGCGATTCCAGATTCCCTCTCACTTTTCCTTCCCAGAACAGAAAACAAACAAACAAAAAAATAAAAACAAAACAGAAACAAAACAAAACAAACAAGCAAAAAAACCCAACACCAACAAAGGTTAAAAATGCCAAGCTAAAAAGGCAATAGTGCAGGAAGATAACGAAAGATCTTTGGCCAGATAGGACCGTGGTAGGAATAGATAAATATGAAATATGCCTTTGATTCTCAAGAAGTCGCTACAAGTCTGTGACAAAGATGGGAATGATTACTGAAGATGTAGATGAAGAACCTGTTAGATTTTTCAGGGTCATTTCTCCTCATCAGTAACTTGCATGAAAACTTGCTTCAGAGCTGTAGCAGTGAGTGAATTAACCAGGCTAAAGTATAGGCTTTATAGAGCTATATGTATGGGCCGTGTTTCAGTGATTTAGGATCCTAATTCATTGTCAGATGTCTAGGTTAGCTTATTACTTTCCCAAATACACAGCTATTTCTTGTAGCAAACCATCTTAAAAAAGCATCTGTTATAATAAATAATTCCAGTCTCGTCATTCGTCAAGTCTGAAGTGCTGTTTGAAAACAGGCTGAACAATGGCACTTCTCTGAGCTGCAAGGGATGGTCACATATTTCTCCAGGAGAGTTTTCCTATGCGTTTAAAAGGAATTTATAATTGCAAAATTCCAACTTTGGTAAAGAAGTATTTATTCATCTTGGACTTGTAATCATCACTATAGGATTTTAATTGTCCTGTGTTGTTCAGATGAATCTGAGAGATGCTGTCTCTATCCATTCTCTCTTTGCTTACTTCTTCGGCACTTCGTAAGCTGAGTTCTTAGACTGTGTATGCTGTTCTTCATTTCCATGGCTTCTGAAAGAAGTTTCTAAAACAGACTGGAGTTGTATTTTGTATAGATTGCGTTGCCAGTATACTGTAACTGGAATGGAATTAGCTAAAGTCTAATCATAGGATTTTTTTCCAGGGAACAAATTATTAACATTGTTATATAGTTTATATATTAATTTCTATCCTCTGCAGCACATTATTACAACAACAACAACTACTACTACTACAAAAAATGTTATTAATACTATGTTTCCATTTTTTTAGGATTTTATTTGAGTAGTTTGTAAAACATTCTGTTGAAAAGCAGTGAGTGAGTAGCAACAGACTTGCAATTGAGACAGGTAAAATACAAGTCAGGGTACTGTGAAGGCACCTTCCTGTAAATGCTTATGCCTGACTGATTTCTCTTAAGCATACTATCATGGGGGTTCTTATTCAGAGCTTAATGCCCATTCCTGCAGCTTGGGGTACTGTTAATCTTATGGCTCATTCTATGAAAGAAACCCAGGCTCTGGCAACTGCAGTATTTCTTATTTATATTTTCAGAGACTGCATCATGCTCTGCTGCTTGAACAGTGGCACAAGCTTTGTTGCTGGTTTTGCTATCTTTTCAGTGCTTGGATTTATGGCTTATGAACAAGGTGTTCCCATTGCAGAAGTTGCAGAATCGGGTAAGTTCCAGTTTTCTGATTGCAGAAAAAATGCCCAGTGTTATCAGAGTAGCTAGTCTGTGTCATATCTAGTGGATAAGTTAACTGTTTTGCAGATATTAAAAAAAAATACAAATGCAAATAAAGATCTGTTACCTGTTAGAATATGTTCGAATAATTCCATATGAAGAGTTCTTACCTATTTGAGAAATCAGCTTTACAGCTTTTTGGGAAAATTTTTGGAAGTCATCTCAAGTCTTTTTTAAGACGTACTATCCAACCACAAATTTTTGATGTCTAGACTGCTTATGCCATCTCCTAATGTCAGTATCTTTTTCTCTCAAGCACATCCAATGAGACACTCAGGTTGATGAAGTATAAAAGTTCTTGAAGTCCAGAAAGACAAAAAGACCCAGGTTTACTGGAAATCCAACTTGCATTACCATCACTTGGAGTTAGATATATAATGAAAGTTAATAGTTCTTTATTATTGCTGTGGATGTAAAATCTTTTAGTAGACTTTAAATCCAACAGGAAAGAAATAAAAAACAAAAAGAAAAGCAGGAAGAAGGAGAAAAAGAAATGACTTTCAGGAAGTTTTTCAAATTCAGCAGAAAACTGCAAAGCAAGTAGAGCTCTACTGATACTGTCATGAAAAATATTTATATTTCCCTAAAGATCTCAAGATAACTGGCTTATACTGATCCTGAAATTATATTAAAAAGATTAAAAGACTACAGCAACACTATAAATTATAGGAGCTTATAAATACTGGCTTAAATGGAAAAGCATGAATGTGTTGACAGGTCTTCACTAAAGTTATTGCAGCAGAAACACAGCCTTTGTCATTCTTCGTATAATACCTTTGTGTCCTTGCTGTAAAAACTGGCTACCTTTAAGAAAAGCTGCTACAGAACAGGAGTTCACAGCAGCTGAAAAGTAGGTACAGGTGAACGAGAACAGGAGAAGTATGGGCTAGGAGAAACAGTAATTCAGCAGATTTAAGAAGCTACCAATGGTGTTGTATTTTTGCTATTGAAAAAATCTTGTATTTAAAATATTCGATTTATGGATGAATGTTATGTTTGGCAGCAAAATTCAGAAATACAGAGCAGCTTTGGAACAATCCAGTAGGCATTTGGCTTGTATCACGCATTGCTTACAAGACGCAGCTTCCATTGACTGCAGTCTCGCACAGTATGTTAGATGCAATGGTGTCACAGAATTCAGAATGTATTAGTAAGTTAGATATGGCAATCTCAGGACCACACACTGCTATTTATTCAGGTATTTGGGTCTTGCTGCACATCCACATGAAGAAATAGGAGAAAATGACACAGTGATTTCTTAGCAGACTTCTCAAACTTCAAATATTTGGACAGGTTCTTCAGAGTTGATCTACCAAGCAAGTCCTCATTTACCAATTAGCCTCATCACCAAGTATCTAGACTTGTATAGAGATGTAGAATTTTTCAAATTTTTCAATCATGTATTTAGCTCTTTTTGTCTGCCATGAAAATACAATCAGTTTGTGGTGAGTTGAACACGTCTAGCAGCTAAGCACCCTCACTGACAGTCACGCATTCAACTATCCCTGTGCAATAAGGGAGAAAGTAGGAAGAGAAAAAGGAAGAAAAGTTGTAGTTCAAGATAAAAGCAGTTTAATAACTGAAGGAAAGATGGGAGAAAAAAAACTACAAACAAACAGAATAACAGCTGATGCATATACAATGTCTCACGACCTCCCACAATAACACTGCAGCCCAGCCAGTCTAAGCAATGGCCTCCTTGGAAGAGAGCTCCCACTTTCTTCTTCAACCTCAGCTTTTATGGCTGTATGACAGTATATCAAATGGGATCTCTCTTTGGCCAGTTTGGATTGGCTGTCCAGCTCTGACTTTTCTCAGCCTCTTGCCCACCCTTAGCCTACTTACTAGGGGCAGGTAGGGTGGGAAAAAAGGAAAGCCTTGATGCACTGTTCAGCAGTAGCCAGAATATTGATGTTCGTTGTAGCCACAACCCAAAACACATTACTCCCAGCCAGACCCAGTACACAAGTATAAAACTGTTTACTTTGTTTTCTTTTTTTTTTCAGGACCAGGACTAGCATTCATTGCTTACCCTAAAGCTGTTACCATGATGCCTCTTTCTCCTTTGTGGGCAACTCTGTTCTTCATGATGCTTATCTTCCTTGGACTAGATAGTCAGGTATGAAATAAACACACTTCAGATATTTTGTCAGAGTTCCTTGTATGTGTGTGTCATCATCCTTGATTTGAACAGCATTTATCCTCGTGGAAGAATGAACTCTTGACTTAATTCCTTGCCTGAAACCATTGATTCAAGCTTATTATTTTAAATCTCATTTATGTGACAATAGAGATTCTGTTATTATTTACCAAAGACATTGCTTCAGCCTCAGTACAGCTTTAGATAGTTTATATTTGGGCATTCACTTTGGAGGCTCTTTTAAAAACCTTGCTCCAGAACTGTAAGCCAGGCACTCAGGTCTCTGTTTTTCTGATCATTTTTAAAGGTGCAAGAATGTCTGTCCCCTCCTCGTTAGATATATTGGGCACTTAATAACTTTATGGAATGTCTCTCTTCTGTAAAATGGAAAGAGCTTCACCTTTGAGAAACAATTTCCTTAGAATGAAATTCTGTTGCAGTCTTACAAAAGTCGTACATCATTTAAGTCTCATTCAAGCAATGTTGGAAAGATTTAAGTTTTATGTAATCCAACTGCTACAGGGCAAATAAATTCTGAGATAGTATTAGTGGCTTCAAATATTTGAATTTGGTGGTAGGCTGGAAATCCATAGCTGTAGGCTTTTTAATTCTGAAATGATGTTCCTCTCAGTTTGAGCGTCTGTTTATAGTGTCCTCAGGGATCATTCAGTCTTTCTCAATGATGAAAGCATAGAAGGATATTTGAAATGTTTTGCAGCAAATCCAAATCCCAAGAATAGATGTGACACATATTTTATTTGTACTTCCTTATCTTTTGTTCTAGTTCGTGTGTGTTGAAAGCCTTGTGACAGCTGTTGTAGATATGTATCCAAAGATTTTCCGAAGGGGCTACAGAAGAGAACTGTTGATTCTTGGCCTTTCCATTGTGTCATATTTCATTGGTCTAATTATGTTAACTGAGGTAAGATGTTTCTTGTTCAACACCTACAGACTAAAGGAAATGTGTAAGAATGACAGATAAAGCACGTGAATGCTTGCCATAGACAAAGTGCACTGTCAGAAATACGACTACAAAATACTTGAGAGACTGTCATCAACTAATTTGTAACATTTGAAACATATCCTCAGTTTTATTCCTAACCTCAGTTTTTTAGTTTAGGAAATATCTTAGCTGAAGTTACATAGCCAAGGAAATCCCATCTGCTTTGCACCAGCCAATTGGATGTACTGACGATGGTTTCAGCTGACTTAGTCTGGGCAAGCCAATCTGAAGACAGTTAAATGTCAGATGAAAAAATTAGTAAGGATGAAGTGAAAAAAAAAAACTAAAATGTGATTGATTTTTATATCATTGGGCCAAGTCCATCAGTAAAGTCCATTTCTGAGCAGAAACTGATTTGATAAGAGAAAAAAAAAAAAGATTTTTTTTTTCAAACAAATTGAAGTGTTTGCTTTGGGCTGTTTTGAACCAGACTCTCTAAGGGTTTTAGTCTATCCCATCAATTCATGGCACATATCTGCCATTACTCTGTATGGTACTCAGACTCGGGGAGAACTCTGGGATCTTTTGCTGCTTGGTAGGATTGGTAGGATGCTCTGCAGTTGAACAGAAATTATACAGACCTCGATGTGAAGGAGCTGAAAACTCACCACAAGAAAGTTTATTAATTTTATTCAAAAGTACTACTTGCATGAGTATATGGACAAGGAGAAGATGGTGACTGTTGGTGTTAAATGAGGCAGTGGCTGAAATAGTATTTATTTCAATTGAAATGGTCTGTGAATCTCATT